>JAJJMA010260315.1:0-25875 GCA_023529015.1 Papaver nudicaule | reverse complement strand
CAGAGTTCAGAGCCAAACCACGACGTCATATTCGAATCTCAGAAACAGCAGTATTTCGAGTCTACACAACATAAGTGTGAGTCACGATCTCTCTTACATTGTCTCATATATATGTATGCAATCAAACCGACAGAGCCTGACTAGGTAAGAAGAGACACAATACTGTGATGGATCAAATCCCGTAGTACTACCGAGATAACATCACATTGCTATATCCAACTCGAAAAGGTTTTAGGAAAAACCTTTATATTAACTTAGAGACGGAGAAGAAAAGAAAGCTCTAAGCAATATTGGAACGTCATAACTGCACACTAATACCACAAGTGGTAAAACGGAGTTATCATAAGACACACTGATCACAAGTGATCAAGTCATAACGTAAATCTCAAGCTGAGAGTTATGTTTATGTCTTTTGTAGCACAAATGTAAAAGATAATGGAATCGCGTTATTTAGATTCACTAACCTGTTGAATGATGAAGCTGGATGTCTTCGTTTGATCTTCAGTCTTTCTTCAACTCTTCAACCAGTGATTCTAAATCCTACCAAACTCTTCCACAACCTAAAGCTAACTCTCTCACATGACTTCACCTAAATGTGTGTTGTTTAGCGGTCGAGTTTTGATCACTAAAGTTGACAACTAAGCTTGACATACCAACACTTAGTGAGGTTGACCGAGCCATGCTCTATCATAAATATCCCACCAACACACAAAACTACCAATTTATTTCATGTTGACATCGCTCTGACTTCCTCGACATTATAACTAAATTGCTCACCGGTACTGTGGTGGAGAATTGATGGAAACGCACCCTATCGACCTTCTTCCTGAATTATTAAATACCTCCGGCCCTCGCCTAATCTCGGTAAAGATAAAGACACACCCTCTCGGGTATCCTCTCGAAAGACGACTCAACACTTGAGTCTCAATGAAAACCTCAAACGCATCATGATTCTAGGCATGTCCAGAACTCTCTGAAAAGCATGGAACAATCTAAACGCACCTAGGCAGACCATGACATAACCATAGAATGGCCTAACATGCCATGTCCAAAGAAGGCATGGCCTGGAATACCTTGGCCAAGGATAATATGGATAAATACGCCACAAAGAATGGCATAAGCCAAAATGGCTTGGAAAACCATGGCGCCACAAAGAAAACCCATGGTTCCATGAGCATGGAGCCACAAAGGATAACCAAGGTCATGGCCCAAACACGGCCACGACCACAATAAAAGATCGTGGCCAGAAGGCCATGACCACAGCCAAAGTGGCCATGGCGCCATAAGCATGGCGCCACAAGAAGGATGACCAAGAACATGACATGTACACGGCTGGCCATGGCGCCACAACCATGGCGCCATGAAAAAGGGAATCCAGGTTGTGACCTACACGACCACACTATACACAACTAAAGGCCTAAGGGCCATGGCGCCACAAAATTGGTCAAAGGTCGTGGCCACACACACACATCACCCAGAGATGGACAACCAAGGACCATGGCGCCACAAGATTGTGTCCACCACACAGCTATAGGCCATGGCGCCATGAGCAAGGCTCCATGAGAATAATCAAAGTTGTGGTCGATTTTGGCCACACGAAATGCCATGGACAGAATAAGTCATGGCCAAGCTATAAACACGACTAGACATACAACGCCATAAGTGTAAAGCCACAAAATTTCCATATTCACATGGCCACACAGTGTCATCGTGACCTGACTTAATATAATCATGCAACTGTTTTTGCCTGAAAAACATTGTACTGCAAATGAGTACTTTTGTAGTGCTCGAGATCAAAATCGAACAAGACAAGCCTAAACCAAGTCAATGGTCGTTCAAGTCTTGCTTCGGTCACATAGAGGATAGAGGTTTATCTAGGGAAGGAAACAGTGAAACAAATTTGAGATCAGGTTGAGGATGTCTGTTTCTGGGTGTGAAAGTTCAAGACCACCGTCGTAGGTGTGAATGGAAATATCAAGGCTAGAAGTGTGTTGATACTCATGTATGTTTTCTTTGAGGTTCTGGTGCTTTCAAGTGTTCTTCTTGTTCTTTCATTGGAAGATAGGGAAGCCTCTATTTATAGTGTTCAACTCACCCTGATCTCTCGACAGAGAAGGTGGAAATCGTGGAAGAGTGGAGGAGTGGAGAAACATGATTTCGTTTTGTTAACAGTTATAGTCGTGTAAAACATGTCAACTCAGCACCATCTTTCGTAACTGTCCATCATCTCCATCAATTTCTTTCTAATTGTCGTAGACCGCCAGACCAATACCCATAAAGTTACCCCCCCCCCCCCCATGTGATGTTTTGATATCTCCTGTAATATGTAGATGTTGCATAATTGCGATAAGTTAAACTACAATAATGTTGTGTAATATGTAATATTTCATATAGCATGGCCATGACTTGAACTTAGACGAGTGTGCATGTGTGGCCGTGCCGGTAGATTTTGTGGCATCATGGATGTGGCTCTATGGCTTCTTTGGCCAAGGCCAAATTTGCGGCGCCATGGATGTGGCCACGGCCTTGGCAATTTTCGTGGCCATGGCCATGCTTGGGCCATGGTCTTGATCACTCCTTGTGGTGTATTTAACCATGATTCCTTTGGCCATTATATTTTACGCTATGCCATTTCCGAGTTATAGCATATTAGACCATCCTTCAGTTAGGTCATGGTCTGTTTAGGTGTGTTTAAGCTGTTGTATATTACTCAAAGAGCTCTGGACAGGCCTGGAACTATGATACATCTGAGATTTTTTATTGAGACTCAAGTGTTGAGTCATATTTTTAGAGGAAATCCATGAGGATGCATCTCTGTTAATTCTCCACCATAACACCAGTGAGAAATTTGGTTCTGATGTCCAGGAATTCGAACTGATGTCGACATGAAGCAAATTGGTGGTTTTATGAGTTGGTGGGTTATCCAGCATCGTACTATGATATTATTCTCTTAACTCGGGAGCTATAAGAGAGAACTCATGAGAGCATATTCATCTTGCAGAACAGGTTGTATTCTGAGCTATATACATCTGCCTGAGTAAGCAATCGCCTCTTGGCAACGCATAACAGATGCACATTTTACGTTTTTATCCCCCTCTGATTTTTCACCATCTACATCAACATATGCATTTTTACACGAGACATCAAAACATCACATGGGGGGATAACATTAGGGGTATTGGTCTGGCGGTCTGCGACAATTAGAAAGAAATTGATAGAGATGGTGGACAATTACGAAAAATGGTGCTGGGTGGACATGTTCTACACGCCTCTGGCAGTTACAGAACAAACCCATGATCTCCACTCTTCCACGGCTTCCACTATCTCTGTCGAGAGATCATGGTGAATTCAACACTATATATAGAGAATTCCTCTATCTTCCAAGTAGAACACCGGAACCTTGGAGCACGAGAATACCTGAGTATCCTAACTCCAGGAAATCATATTTTGAGCATTCAACACACACAACTAGCCTTGGAGATTTCTAGTCACACCTACGACGGAGATCTTGAACCATTACACCCAGAAATATCTTCTCACAAAATCAACCTGATCTCAATTTTTTTCACTGTTTCCCTCCCTAGATCAACCCTTATCCTCTCTGTGACCGAAGCAAGGCTTGAACGTCCATTGACTTGGCTTAGGCTAGCCTTGTTCAATTTTGATCTCGAACACTAAAAGGACTCATTTGTAGTACATATGTTTTTCATGTAAAAACATTTGGCGACCACCGTGGGAGATCAATCTCTCGGTTCTAGAAGATTTTCTCAAAATTGAACTCAGGACGGGGTCAGACAACAAAAATCCAAACTCTTCAACTGACGGTGGTGCAAATTCCAGTGCAACGCCTATTAACTCACCCACACCCATCACCACTACTTCAACCACTCCTGACGCTACCTCTGTAACTCCTGCTGTTCCAGCGACTCTTGTTGTCCCAACAACTCCTGCAGCTCCAGTTAAGACACCTTGTAGTAACCCATCTTTTTCGACCAGAATCAATGCTACCACCCAAAAAGGAAAAGGAAGTGCCAAAGGAACTAACCATGGATGATTATCCAAACGATAAGACGATCTTGCAGAAGACCAAATCAAGATGATTGATACCCAAGTTGAAGTCTTGGCTTGTCTCAAAACTCTTAACTGCAAAGATATCATCAAGTTCACAAGCCAAAGAAACTCCCAGAAATGTTGCTGGTACTAAAACCAGTGTGATCCACATCTGGGATGATGAGACGATCCTTACTCAAATAGAGCCTCAACAAAAAAGAATCATAACCCAGACATGCCACTGCTGGCGATTTGGACAGGCTACAGCGAAGCCGAGAAAAGAAGACAACACCGCCTGTCTACCATCATCGAGCCCATATGACAGACGGAGTATCCATGTTTCCATGAGAGCCTACACTTGTAATAATCTCGCCCCAAACAACATTGATACCTGGAGCGGAATGAACTACAATTAGTGGAACTTTGCATTAACGGAATGATCATTGTGTACTGAGCCCTCTTGGAGAATCTTCACTTTCAGACGTTTCTGAACTCCATGAAGCTGCAAAAAGATCCGCCACAACTGCACCAATATTAGTAGAGAGAGATAAACCCTTAAGAACTGAATAGGCTCGTAGTATTCGTGGTGTCAATAGATTGATCAACACGCAGTACAACAACCTACCCTCCATGAATGCAATCAACAAGGGGGTTAGAGGAAAAGTCCAGCTACAGTGGTAATACACCCAAAGCGTACAACTTCAAACTCAGCTTTAGGAACTCCAAGTACGAACATGAGTCAAAGCAGGTCGCAACACAAGTCACGGCGCCACAACTGCACCTGCGCTACTAGAAAGGGATAGACCCCTAAAAGGGCGAAGAGGCTTGTAGTACCCACAAAGGTGTCGACTAATTTTCCCATATCATACTACAAATTAAAACTTGTTAAATAATCGATTGTTTAGGTCGTTGGTGGCCTTTGTTCGTTAATAACCAGGGATCTGTTCAAGGGATTGAACGTGTTATCATTAGTTATTATGAACCAGGAATGTTACCAACCCCCAATCATAGGATCACCTCAGAGATGATCAACAAATGACGAAAACTATAATAAATATGACTGCAATGATAATCAACACAACATTTAACGAGGTTCAGCAGCTGTGTGCCTACGTCCTCGGGGGTAAAACCTGTAGTTTTATTACTCCAAATCAATAAAGTTCTCTCTGGTTTACACTATTAGTCACTTCAATTTGTTATGGATAGAAGTCTTATGGAATCTTGAGAGTTTATCAAAGAATTCTCACTCCTAGCTAGCTATCCTTTCCAAATTATGCGACCCCCATTGATGTTTATGAGAGGGGGTATTTATAGTACTTTTGTAGGCCCCGCTTTTTGATATCCTTGGTTGCTTAGTTCTCTTGATGCTCCTTGGTTCGATCATCCATCTTCGGTGACCGCCCTTGTAACACCCCGTGCTAAAACTGTAATGCCCGGCCATTTAAGTCTAAATGCTCGGTCATTGTATGCGATAAATCTTTGTGGTATTCAGATTGTTCTACTCTACGGTCTTTCTCTTCTGCAATAAGGCCATTCAAGAACAGTTAAGATACAACAAGGTCAAAAGAAGAAATTTATGACTGCACGTTCGTGTTGTAAGACCTAGTTAGCTCTAATTATGTAAGTATTGATTTTCCAACTCTTTTCACAATTGAGGTAGAGACAAGTTAAACATCGTTTACTTGATTTACATGCCAACCCTAACTTGTAAGTAGATTTCTGTATAACCTTGATCATATCTAAAGGAAGTCACTTTCGAAGTGCAAATCTGTTAGAGGACAGATAGGACACCGATGTTCTCTGTTGCAAAAAGGATTGAGTACCAAAAGCTTTTAACAGTGGTTAAAGCAACTCCTAGGCCTATAAAGGATGCCAGTTAGCGGAATCAAGTGCGTAAGGTCTTGCGAGATCCAAGAGACGTAAGGAGAGTGACGGTAACTGATTCGCTTGGAGGCTTGAGTCGGTCCTATCTACGTTCCAGCCCGAAGTCTGATAGTAGTCTAGTGTTTGTAGATAGCTTAATATTGTGCGATGTTCAAAACTGGATTAGGTCTCGGGTTTTTTCTGCTGGATTGTGGATTCCTCGTTAACAAAACTTATGGTGACTTGTGTGCTTTACTTTCCGCATTATATCTCTGATTACATATTAAACCAAATTTAATTCCCAATCCTTTCGAGGGATCCACGAAGACTTGATCTTCCCTTTTGGTTTCATTTCTTGTTTTCCACTTTTTCTGTTTCCGAGTAATCCTTTTTCTTGCGCAGGATCGTCATGAGGATGTGTTCTTGGTACATGTTTGTCAACTCTTCGTTCAGATTCTCTCTCAGCCGGAGATTTTGGAGGCTGATTTCGCCACTGTTTCTTCTTGTAGGGATGCTGCGAAGTCCGCGTACTCTGAATGCGAAGCTGTTCTTGATCGGTCCGTTGATATTCATGATGCCTCCGCTAGTAAGGCTGCGCAGAAGAAGGCTCTCTGAAAACTTGATGCTGCTGAAGAAGCGTTCGCCCGACTCTCTGAGAAATATGTTTTAATCTCGTCTCCGCTGGATTTGCATGCTGAAAGTGCGTGACGTTTACCGTTCTCTCTCATTTAGTGCATCCGACGCCTTGGGGCATGAACTGCTTTCAATTTTCTTTGCTTTCTTTATGTAACACCCTTAATTAATGTTTTAGAAGGGTGCACGCAATTTGATCATTTAGTGCATCGGACGCCTTGGGGCATGGACTGCTTTCAATTTGCTTTGCTTTCTTTATGTAACGTCCTTATTTAATGTTTTAAAAGGGTGCAAGCAGTTTGAGCATTTGATATCAAGCATTTTCAGTCATTAGATGACCCAGATCATACCCTAGTATATTACATAAAAGAGGGCAGACACAGATTATGTTTAGTTTTATTAGAAACCGTATCTTTTGTAATTCAATTCTCCGCATAGGATAAAACTTTTCACATTTTACTTACGTTTAGAACAAGCACTATGGTGGCTATAAAGCAGCCAAAAACACCGCAATGTGGCCAAATAAAAGAGGAGAAAAAAGCAACCACAATGGTTGTGGCTACATCAACATTTTGAAAGTTAATCCTGGCTACAAATTCGTTGTTTTTTATTATTAAAGAATTTATTTCAGTAGCCGCATGGTGTTGCTTGGCTACAAGGGGGGACAAATATGTTCCCCATGCAGCCAAAATTATCTTCTCTCACATACAATGTGATCAAATTGACTACTTTTTGTACTTGTAGCAAAATAATATATATATATATATACTCCCATAGTGCTTGCTCTCACTATGGTGCTCTTTTTGGATGAATAGTAGGTAAAAATGCATACACTCTATGCAAAAGTCCTACAACAACATAAAACCTCCAACAAATTTGCTACATGTTTTATGTCGTTTTTACTTGGCGGACACTCTGGTGCGACCTCTCAAAGGGCGCCAACGGCCATTGAGTGTACTCTCAAAGAACACTCAGTGGCCGCCCCACGATTTTGATATTTGTTTGACTTTTCTTTTCCTCACACCCTATTTACACTCCTTCTACACAACTCATTCTCAACGGTAAAATCTACTCTAACGGTCGAATGTGCTACAATAAAAATAGATCCGTTGGGTATTTTCACTATAAAAACAACCCACCCTTCTCAACACAAAATTCATCCCAATCAATACCATTTTCATTGATTTTTGGCTCTAACTCTCACTCAAAGTCTTTCATTTAGGTTCAATATGGTTAAGAATTTTACTACGGAGGAAGATATTGCTCTTATAGATGCTTATTTTATCAGCACGATGTAATTAGATTTTATTTTATCAGCACGATGTAACTTAGATTTTATTTTATCGGCACAATGTAACTCAATTTATTTTTAATGCAAGTATGATTGAGTGAAACAACTTTAAAATCGAATTTTGGGTGAAAAGTATTGGGTGTGAGTATATTTGCAAAGTGTGAAGAATGATTATAGGGTGTTTCTGGTCAAGGTCAAACACTGACTGTGGGGCGGACACTTGGATGGTCGCCTCGCAGCCATAATACTTGCTTTTTTAGTTACTTTTTTTTAAAAGCCAATTACAAAATGGTCATATTTTTTGAAAGACGTTTACAAAACTGTCATACTTTAAATTAAGCTTTGCAAAATGGTCATATTCCATCCGAGTTAACCAAAAAGCAAAAAACCGGTGTTAAATGTTTACCGTAATACCCCTCCCTTCCTCTTATACACCACCACTTGAACCCCACCGCTACAACCTGAACCCCACCACTTGAACCTGAACCCCACCACTTGAACTCCCACCATCACTACTTGAACCTGAACCACCTCCACCTGAAACCCCACCACCACCACCTGAACCCTGAACCTGCAACCTGAGACCTCACAACCACCACCTAAACCCCCACCACCTGAAACTGAACCACTCCCACCAGAACCACCACCATCGGACCATAAATCCACCCTTCACCACCACCCTCACCTAAGGGACAGTTAGGTAATAACACTGACTAAAGTAACTGTGAATAGTGAGATAACTCTAAAGTTAACGCCATTGTGACCATTTTGTAAACATGTTTTAAAAGTATGACTGTTTTGTAGAATGTGTTTCAAAAGTATAACTGTTTTGTAATACCTTTTTTTGGGGAGAAAGGTTTGATCTAGCAATACTAGAGCATTTTTGATCTAGCATTCCTAGAGCCATCGGATCTACCAATCCAAAGGTGGTGGTGGTTTTTGATGGAAATTAAAATTTTACCCTTGGAATGAAAAACTCCACTGAAAACCCCCACCATTGAATTAGTTGATCCAATGGCTCTAGCAATGCTAGATCAAAAATGTTCTGGCATGCTAAATTATTATTATTATTATTTATTTAAATCTACATTTTGTGCAAAATCCAAATGACGCTTTCTAACCCCAAGAAAAGGTACTGTACGATAAAGGAGTGGTTGAATATGACTAATCCCCCCAATTATCAACTTTTTATGTTTTTTTTTTTACTGCACAATAAACAAGACAATGTAAAAGACAAGTGAAAAAGCAGAAGCAGAAGAAGAAAGACAATGTTATGAGATTACCGAAGGAGGAAGAAGAAGGGGACTTTACTTATCTGACCTGCAACACCACACCACGCTAAAAACTTTCCGTGACTTGAAAAAAAGTAAGTCATAGGCAGAAAGTTTTACCCATGCAACTGTTCTCATCATCATCATCACTGGGTCTGTGTGAAATAATAAGCAGAGAAATTCCATCAACATAATAATGAGGAAACATGGATGGCAACTTCCTTACCATCCTCTTCAGGTCCGTAATTACTAGTATGATAGATTTTATTAGGAGTGTGGATTTGTGATTTTGATTATCAACATTTTTTTTTTGATTCAGGTGGTTGCTGTTTCTGTGTTTGTGGCATTGGGATTTGCTTTCTATGTCTTCTTTGTTCCTTTTGTTGGAAGGAAGAAGTTTCAGTACATTATAATGGGGATCTACACTCCACTTGTAAGTATTTTCTTTTCTAATTTTTTCTTTTAGGGTTTATCAAACAGATCTGCCTTTTCTTTTTCTAGTTTTCAATTCTTCTTTAACTTGCCCTTTTTTTTTGTCCATTTAGTCAATTCAAGTCTTAGTTCAAACTGGAACTTAGTTTCTAGCTACATTTCAAAATTGGTGTTTCATTAGTAAATATGGGACTTGGGCAATCCCAGTTGTTGAAGCTGAACTGCTGTTTTCACTTGTTAGAAACCTGTATTGCTTCAAGAATGTAGTTTTATGCAATTCTTTTGTTATTACTTATCGGCTGCCCAATTCAGAGTAGTTGCCTACATATTTACCAGATAGATTGCCTGTCAAGATTTATTTCGACTGATTAAAGAACTTGATTCGGTGGAAACAAATGAACATGGAACATCTGAATCCACTTGAGTGAAGCACTTGTTGCTGCCTTGATTCTGTAAAGTGTAATTACCCAACACAAGAAAAGCCTCTGGGGTTTTGTATGTCAAAACCTTGAGAAGTGTTATTCAGTTGTAGCCTTGTTGATGTCTGACCTGCATATAACTAAGTGCTAAATAATAAGATACAAAAATTAACTGCGTGACATACCATGTATAAATATGGATAGTTTTAACTCAAGGATAACATTTTTTTTTTCTCATTTGATTTTGTTTGACTTGATATCTTTGAAATTAGATAACTAGTCTCTTCTACTGAAATTGTAATAACATATGCCACTCTTATCAGATTACATGCGTCGTCTCCCTATACATTTGGTGTGCTGCAGCTGATCCTGGGGACCCTGGAATCTTCAAATCCAAGAAGTATAACATTGTGGAGAGTAGAAAGCATACATGGCCCAAGGAATCTAAACTAGGCGGGAATTCAGCATCCTCAATAGATGATGCAACGGCCAGAGCGGTGCCCTTGGATGAAGGTGTGGAGGCCCCTACAAGTGAAATTGAAGAGAAGAGCGGATCCTCTCATCATTCATCCTGCTGTATGGGTTTGTTAAGGTTGTTCCCTTGTGCTCTAATGTGTAATTCCAGAAATCACCATGAAGAATCCTGTGACAAACAAAAGAGTGAAGAGGGCATGTTTTACTGCAGTCTGTGTGAGGTGGAGGTATGTCCACTTGCTTGTCTGTGTTTATAAATTTACTTCGGTTAGGAGTAAGCTATGTTTCTAGTAGATGGAATTTTCCATGACAAACAACCATATAACGATTCTTTTGAACTATTCTCCAGGTTTTCAAGTACAGTAAACACTGCAGAGTTTGTGATAAGTGTGTAGACCACTTCGATCATCACTGCAGAGTATGCAACCTCTTGATTTGATGAAAATACTGTTCATGTTTTCTGTAGCAAACACATCTAACATCTTCTTCCTTGGTTTTTGTAGTGGGTCAACAACTGTATTGGCAAAAAAAATTACAGGCAGTTTTTCACCCTTATGGTCCTTGCCCTTCTCTTGGTAAGCTCTGGCTTCTCTTCACTCATTACTGTGGTTCAAACTTTCAGTTCATGGCCTTTGAGCTATATGATCCTACCTTTTTCTGAAACTTTCTGGATCTCTGTGCCATTTCTCTGTACCATCCAACTGTAGCATCCATCTCACCCTTCCCATACTCCTGTAAATCTGGAAATAACAATGAAAGCCTTCTTTTTCTCTCTACTTGTATTCTTTCTGAGGTTTAAACATCAGTTTCCCCTCGACCTCTGTAGTGACATGTAGTGACACGCCACACTCATAATATCACTTTGGCCAAAGCGTAAGCATTTTATTTTCAGGTGCTTTTCCAATTTGGTTATTATTGACAGGTATCATGGTTTGTGCTCATTGGGCATGAGATTGCAGCTCATTCTTCAGTGGTCTACTGGAATCCTCGTAATGATCTGCTGTTTTCTGGAGCGAAGGCAGTTCTCTGAGGAGATAACTTCCAAATTGGGGAGCAGTTTTTCTTTTCTTCCTTTTATCGCGGTGGTGGTGAGTATGATTCTTGTATTCATTTATCCTGTGTATCATCTTATTCAATTATACAGTGATAAACTTAGCCAACTAAATGGTTTTGTTGAGTTCCATAATACACTGTTTATGGACTTTCTAACAGGCTTCTTGTACCATTTTGGCTATGATTGCTACCTTACCACTCGTGCAGCTATTCTTCTTTCATGTACTAATTATAAAAAAGGTTAGTCCATAACTCATTCATTACCCCAGTTCCTTGTGAAATATTTTGTTTCCATTTCATTTCATTTATTTTTATTTCTAATTATTCTTAAAGAGGCTGATGATGTGATAATCTTTGTTTAAAAGGGAATCAGTACATATGATTACATCATAGCATTGAGGGAGCAGGAACAACAATTAGTTGGAGGTCAGCAAACCCCTCAAATGTCTCCTGTTAGCTCTATTACTGGGTTAAGCAGTGCAAGCTCTTTTAACACATTTCATCGCGGTGCTTGGTGTACTCCTCCACGTCTGTTTCTCGAGGATCAGGTATGCTTAACCGTTTTCTTTTCTTATCTGGTAATATGTTTGTTAGAACACTTACCTTATCAAATGATAAAATGATGACTGATTTTCTTCACCTTTTATTATGCTGATATTCAAAATTCTGGTTTTCCTCCAGTTCGATGTAGTTCCTCCTGACACCAACAAACCAGTAGGTTCTTCAAGGAAGAGGATGGTTGGTGAACAACCAATCAGGAAGAAGAATCCTGGGGCTATAAATCTAAATCCTTGGACACTGGCACGATTGAATGCGGATGAAGTATCAAACCTTGCTTCTGAGGCAAAGAAGAAGTCCAAAATCCTTCAGCCCGTGGGGAGACGAGAAACAACTTCTGGACTAGAAACAGATAGTAGCTTTAGCAGCAGTGGTCGGATGGCGCCGAGGCCTGAGAACAGAAAGCGAAGCACTAAGCGGGTCCGCCTCCCTGCAGACCTTCCACATGAAACCATTGCAAAGATATCTTCCAAAACTTCTGATACTCACAGAAGCAATTTTATAGCAGAGACATCAAGCAGTTTAACACCTCTGCAACTTGAAGCGCGAAGCGCTTTCCGGACAAGTCGGGCCATGTCTGCCTCTGCCAGGAATGTCGTTTCTTCTCCTGAGAGCAGTCAAGATTCTCCAGATTTTCATCCTTTCCGTATATCCTCATCAGCGGCCGAAGAGGCCAGAGGACTCACCGCTCTTTCAGCTGCTGCTTCATCTACACACAAGGGAATCCCATTTGTAAGATCTACCAGTGATGGATACGAGCCATCTGGAGGTGAAGACAGTGACCGCGTTCCCTCAAGAACTGTGCCTAGATCGGCGAATTTCAATAAACTCTGCAGTTCTGCCCAAAATGAGTTGGCGGTTGAATCCAAGGCCTCAACTTCAACTCTTTTAGCTAACCTTAGAATGCTTTGAAGGATTTAATGAGGTTTGCTGTTCTTTAATGTGGGAAGTTTGTTATTCTTTGATTCATGATTAGGGCTTTGATTGGTGTCGCGGACTCATCAACTCAACACTGCCAGTTGGGGCGAAGAACATAGAGGGATGAATACAACTTTCAGTCTGGTTTGGATTTCCAGATAAGGCTTGAGTTGTGGTCGCTGAACAACATTCTTTCTGGTTCTTAGTACAAAAGAACCGAATGTCATTATACAGTTGTACAATTCCTTCCAAAACACTATCAGAGCCCATGTCACTATTAGAAATAGAATACCAACAAATGATATGGTTACGCTAACTTGTCATAGTCAATAATTATGGATCAATGAATTTGTGAATTAAACTACAGTCAATCCAATTTACTTGGTTGATCACATTTATACATATTGGTTTGGTTATTCACCATGGACTTCGACTCTGAGTATTACTTGTTCCCATAATTTTGTCTTTCTCAAAAATGCTTTTCATTACCTAACCAGATAAAATTGCAGGAAAAGGAAAGAAATTTCTTAGCTGTAGCCTGTAGGAGCTTCAATGTACAAGAAAAAGACAACCAGGGAGATTAAGTAACTATGAATTTCGGGCAACATTCCGGTCTATCTCATTAGCTTCTTTTACTGTATTAGCTATCTTTTATCCATGTAATGTTGGTAACTCGTAATTTTGAAGATGCATGCTTCCGGTCTGCAAGTGGTAAATTTTACAGTTATCTCCATTGTTTCAATTAAACTTCTTGTAGGTGAAAAGCTTGTCATGGTAATTCATGCAAAAATTCCGGGTCTGCGGATTTATTTTTCTCCTCCATGTTCTTAATCCTGTAGTAGTAATAGTTTTCTTCCCCATCTATTCTCAACTCTGACTTGCAATTTGTGTAGAAAATGCAGGTGATGACGGTTTCTTGAAGTATGAGAAGGGAGTATAAATAAGCAATCAATAGACCCTCAAAAGCCATGGAGAAACTGATTTTATCAGACAGATGGTATATTGTTACGACCCGGTACTGGAACAAAGCTTCTAGGAAAGCTAAACCCAAGTTGATAGGTAAGGCTAAAGAGAGAGCAGTCGATACCCTGCTTCTGATCAGGACACAGGCCTTGAGAATCGCCACAAACCCGCCACAGTTCTCCATTCCAGCAACTACCAAAGCCAAGTTGCAGATGATAAGGGTGTTGGCAAGGATCAGTGAGTACACAACTGCTCCACCAGCGGAGAGGAAGAACGCCGAGTCCGTGGAGGAATACCCGAAAGCACTAAATGAGTTGAAGAGAACGAAGAGGAAGCATAGCCCGACCGCGTGGGCAGAGAAGATAACAAACGAGTTGCACAGATGCGTGAGAAGAAGAGGGTTGTAGAGAGAAAAAACAGAAGAATAAGGTGTTTTGCGGTGGAGAGCTTGAATTACAGCTGATTTAGCAATAAGAAGGAATGAAAGGGTGAAAGGAAGAGAGAATATGGAACAAGTTATAGTTTGAGATAGTTTCAGATTGAGAAGGAAGAAGAAATGCGACGAAGGAGGGAATCCAGCTGCATTGAAAAGACTGTCTAGGCGAATCTGGATTGTTATTAAGAGCGGATACGACGAGAAGAATTCAACTGCTTGTGTCAGAAGAACGAAAACTGATGCGGGCAGCAAAATGAGCGCCACAGAAAATGTGAAGTACTGGTAGTTTCGAAAGAAAGTATGGAATGATTTCCTGAAAATGTTCATCTTGCTCTCCATGTTTTCTCCTCTGCAAACTGATTTTGTTTTCAAAATGATGAGAGAAAATGATGGTTTGAACAAAATACAAGAATTGCCATGTTTTATATATTTTACAACGAGAACAAATAGACACTGATGTAATGTTTTATTCTCCCTTGTATTAATTTTTTATTTCTATGCTGAATTATTTATTGGTGGGATTATTATTATTTTTTTTTTGACAAAAAATAAATAAAACCATTATATTGGTGGCTTGTTTCAAGTTGGGTGTTTTTTGGATGAATGTGATCGACCTACTCAATACAACTGCAAGAAGAATGGATATGAAATGATGGAGTTGTTGTATTTAACTTTCTAAACTCTCCTTGCTTCCATTCTTTTTCAAGACTGGTGCACTAGTTACCAAACTCTGACGAGGATTACCAATCCAACTGTTAGAATTATTTTGTTTTATATGTATTTTGAGGGTTTTTTATTTTTCTTGTTTCCTTTCGACTTGTATTACCTAGTCAGATAAAAGGACTTAAAAAAAATGAAAAGGTAATTTTTTTTTTACTGGATTAAAAGGATATTCTTCAACCAAAAATTACATGATTGATAAAGGGATACGAGTATTACTACGGCTGATACCAATCCATATAAAACAAAACAATGCTGACCACTGCACTCATAGATTGGTATCAGCCGTAGTAATACTGGTATCCCCGTCTCAATCAACCAGAAATTAGGTTATGTTTAACTTAGGTAAAGGGTTTATATTGTGAAAGATGATCAGTTGTTCACCAAAGGAAGAAAACTGTCACAGTTAGCTTGCCTAATCTAATGTGGTCCCCCAATTGAGAAGGGGGAGTAGAGTAGTAGTAGGGAGATGGTGATAGGGAAGTGGTATCATGAGGTTGGTGTGGAGTCATTTTTATCAATGGCTCTCTCCTGTTAGTTGGAGGTGAAGAAGAAGTTGTTTACTTGTGTGACGTCTTTTACTTTGTCTTTGTGTCTAATTCTTTTTCTTCTTCCAGTTAGTTGGTGGAAGTAGAAAGGAAGATCTTAAATTTACTTTTCTTCTCTTTTAACTAAAAATATTAAACGTATCGAAAACAATGCTGCTATTTGACACTTGATTTCATCGCTCTGCTTAGCACTCACACCATCCAGACACTTCATTTGGGATGTGCGGAATCCATTTTATGTGATATGGGTCCTGGCTAAATGCGATGTACCAGTACTTTAGCGACATGTGTCCTTGAGAGCTAAAGAGAGTGCTAAAAGTGAGTATTGAATTGCATTTTCGATCGAAAACAGTGCAAACTGGATAATTCAAAAACCGGGTACTCACAGGGGTACCCAATGAACATCTCTCCCTCCCTTCAAATCTAGAGGTGACGACGTGATCCCAGAATTTATGAGTGGCCGATTTTTATATGATTTTCATCCTCTATACCAAGGTTGTTAAATCGTGAATAGTAGAGTGAATCGTTTTTTCATTTTTATGAATCGAAGATTCATGGTAGATTATGAATCGCAAATATGCCTATAAATAATATTAAATTTTATAAATATTCAACAAATATATCATTTATATTTCTTAAAAATTGTCTTCCATGGATCAATAATTAAAAAAGTTACAACAATTTCAATTTATATTTAAATATAACTCTTTTCAGTACCAAACAAGTAGTCTGGAGGTCTTATTTTCAAACCCCTCTCGTTTTTTTAGTTTTCTAAAAATTATATCCAACTTAGACAAGTATCTAACTTGCTCAAAAAAGTCATGAATCGTAGACTAAAGTCAAAAACCACGATTCAGTGGAAGAAAGATTTGTTAATGAGATTCATATCGTTCTAGGAAAAACGTGGAGTGAATCGTAGGATTCGAATCGCAAATCATAAGATACTATATACCTTGCTCGATACACCTAGAACGACTATACTTTTAAATATATGTGTGTGCGTAGTACTGTCATGTTGCATGTCCTAATTTTTTTTTCTCGTGCTACAAAAACACTTGCTAAATGATAAACTTGTTCAATTCAACTAAATAGATGACAAGCCTTTCATATTTCTCTCATTGTGATTCTCTTAGATAAAAACTGATCGAACAATACTTCATTAGAAAATCGTTTTATATGAAATTTGAAAAATCAACCCACATCAAAAAAGAACTGAGGCACATTTGAGTTAATTTTCATATTCTAGAAACCTTTTGTTTAAAAGAATCTGGCTAAATTTGGTCCCATTGAGGAGTATTTGGGTCTATTGAATTTTATAAGTTAAAATCAAAGACCCTTTATAAAAAATGGATTGTTTTATCCGTTCTCCATTAGTTGCTAATTAGTTGTTTAAATGCAAAACAAAATTAATTAGTCTTAATTCATATGTAAAAACAAAATTAAACATAATTAAACATGAAATCACTTTTTTTTAACCGAAATCTTGAATTTGACACAAAAATTTGAGTGATACAAAATCGGTCTATATATATAGACACATAAATCGATTAAGTTCGTGTTCTTGGTGTTGTTGAAGAATCGGTATACATAGGTACACTAATACGCCGATTTTGGTTTCTCTATCCAGAAATTTAAACAAATCAATCGGTGCATATATACACATTCATTGGCCGATTACAATTTTTTAATGGTAAAAATTCTTGAAGTATACTCGATGTAAATTAATGAATGTGAAGACCGATTATGTGCAAAAAAAATAGACAGGAAAAACAAATATTTGAGCATAATTAATCGGTGTATCCCAACACAATCATCTAAAGATTGATTTTTCATGAAGTCAATAATCGGTGTTCAAAATCAAATATATCGAACGATTATGTACTCTGACAATTTTTGGAGTAAATTTGCCAGCCAATCGTTCGATGTATACACCATCATAAACCGATTCTGGCATAAATACTGACAGAAATCTAAGGACACGACCTTCATTCATTCACATATACTAACATCCAACCTTCAAATCCTACACAAACATAACAAATAAGTTTAAAGTCGACACAACAAAGTTAACAACATAACGAACGAGTTTTAAGTCAACATAACCAAAGATAAACAAGTGTTTTCGAACAAATTAGAATTTAACCACGACCACGACCGCTTCCACCACCGCGTTCTCCACGAGCACTACTACTACCTCGAGTATTTTTTAGCTGGTGGTGCTTCTTATGTAGCCTCACCACCACGACCACTACAACCACCACGTTGTCATTTAGGTCGTGGTTCTTGTGTAGGTGAAGAAAATGCCATACGCCAACTAAAGGAAAGATTTATATTCAGAAGGGCATTCATAAGAGAAGAAGTATAGTGTCAGCGGATCCTATCAGCGGTAATCACTAACAACAGAAGGACGCTGAGAAAGTACATGGAACAGCGGTATACACAAGAATCACGTCAGCGGTAAAGCCTCGACAAAAGCTGAACAAGTTAGTTGAGCATTTAGTGCTGGGCAGAACGGTCGGATTGGCAGAGTTGAATGGTTGACTCAGTGGAATCTGAGTCATTGATCTTATCCTACACAATGGAATGACGCTGAAGTTATAAATGGAAGGCGCTGAGTTATTGAAGAAGTATAGCGGTAAGGCGGTGAGGAACAGGACAAATAGTGTCAGAATAGTTTGTATTTATTAGCTGTATTCCATTACTTGTAAACGCCTATATAAGGCAATGTACGCCCTCATTGGAAAGGGTTGAAAAAGTGATTGCTAGGGTTTGGCTAGTAGAGAGGAAGCAAGTCCTAACTCTCTGTTATCCAAATTGTTGGTGAGATCTTGATATGTTGTAGAGAGAGATCCATAGCAAGGTGAGATGCTTGGATTCCATCAATAATAATACATATTTGAGTGTTATGGTCTATTCAGCTGTTGTGTGATATTTGTTATTTATCTTTGGTATTATCTCCTGTTCATGCATAAGTGCTGATTTATATGTTGAAAGATGTTTATCCTAAGTATGTATGTCATATCGTGTTTAGGGTCTTAAATAGGGGTGTATTGGTAAAATCTTCACTATGGGGATTTTACCAACTACATCTTGTGCAGCCGCATTACCACCGCTTGGTATGGCTTCATTCCCCTTGTCTTGCATTCTGGCCTCTCTGGTAGTGCTTGAGCTTGTCCAAACAGACCTCCTCATCTAGTATTCTCCAGGTTCAACAAGCACTCAAACATTGTCTCACAATTCTTCTTAGTCTATTATCATCAAATCCTTTTGCAATTCCCCCTGTACATCCTTGATCATTTGTCGACATGAGGTCTCTGTTTTGATCATACAACGTACAAGTACATATATATAATGATTAAAGTTAATAGACCATAAGTTAGTTACATATAAATCGACGGCTTCTTGTGGGACATCAATTAACTTTCTAAAGTCAATGTGTATGACAAGAGGATAAGAAATGTTGTTGTACCACTCCATATGTGCAGGGTCGACCCAATCATCCGGAGTCGAAGGAGCGGTCGGAGCACGACGCAAGTCAACCAAATGATCCCCTATGTTGTCCCAATCATCGGATGTACAAGGAGGTTTGTGCTTAAATCCTTGTCTAATTCACCCAATCCATATTTTGTTTCTTTTGGTATTCTTTGTACACCACCACATTGACGAGCCACTCTCGTAGGATTGTAGAAAACATATGGGGTGAAATAGTGGACCAAAATACCTTTGTTCGCGGCTACGACCTGTCTTCTTATTCTCTCCTTTCAATGTAAGGACCGAAGACAACTTTATCGACAGTCAAGTTGTCCAATCGAGTCCTAGTAGTAATCAAAGCTTGCTCAGGATTCGAGAGCTTCTTGTTGTACATGTATGCTGGATAGTGAGAACCTTCACCCTTTTTCCATTCAGGGTTCAAAATGGCCCTTTTGTCAAACCCTGGGAAGTGAAAATATATCCACGCCTACAAGTGGAACATGGGAGTATAAGATACTAAATATAATAACACAAATAGGATGACGACAACTAAATCTACCTGGATTACCTGAAGTAGAGACATATTCCCTCCAATTTGATCCTTGTGCGCCCTGGAAGCTTTTCTCATCTCTTCTACAAGAATGAAAGACACGCAGTGCCCCATGAGATCTCATTCAACTTATCCAAGTCAGACAAAAACTGCACATAGGAGGCATTCACCCGAGAACCAGATGTATCCGGGAATATGACACTTCCCAAGATGTAGAGAATGTACGCAGTGGCTGTTGCAGTGACCCGCTGGGGGTCGAACGTACCCTCCTCATGAAGCTTCAGAGTCCCCTTGAATTGGTCACTCAAAGATTCCTAATGGAACATCTTCTGCCTTTGGTTTCCAACCATCATCTCTGAATTGGTCTTCGCCGCGTCCCAACCCCATTTGGCTTTGGTAAAAGCATAGATAATCTTCCAGTAAATGTCCTTGGTGAAGGCGGAGTCCTCGGAGATGCCTTCCATGTCCTTGAGGAATCCCATGTCCTTGGTGAAGCCGATGCTCCTCATTGATTTGCCTGCGATGCTTAGACCTGTAATCTCATGAGCATCATCTGGAGTGATGGTCTTCTCGCCAAAAGTGAAGTGCACAGAATTCGTCTCCCCATTATACCTCTCAACAAAGGCAGAAACTAGTGGTTTGTCATTTCTAAATTGTGAATTGACAATGGCAGGATACAACCCCGACTTCTTGACGATATCGACCACTTGAGGGGCTTCATCGCTAGCTAACCATTCAACCAGTGCTTCTGGATCCTCAGGGCGTTTACCTTCCCATTCCAAGGGCCATTCACGCATTTTTTCCGCTTCTGGTTGGTGTTTGAGAAGACGTCTTGCATTTTTGTGCTCCTACAAAACATATCAATGGTCAATAACAAGAAATGTAGTTATCGTATGAATAAAAGAAGAAAAACAAACAAAATATAAAGGTTTGAGATTATTACAATGGTTATGTAGACAATACTGTCCCAACTCATCTCGTACCCCTTAAGGCATACCCTCCATCTTTAGGCGTTCCGAGTTTGGTTGGCAAGTAATTCCTCATTTGTTTCTTAGTCTTCTTATCTTCTCCACCCTCTTGTACTTCTTCATCTTCCACAACATTCTCTTATTCGTGGTGGTTGTAGTGGTTGTGCAGCCGGTATAATTTGCAGATGTGGGACTCCTTCTTCTTCTTCCACGACATTCTATGCTTCACCCTCTGGTTGTGTTTGATTCTCGGCAGCTTCCACCACCGGTACGACATTCTCTGCTTCACCCTCTGGTTGTTGTGGAACTACTTCTTCTTCTTGTACAACATTCTCTGCTTCTTTATCTAGTGTTTCTTCAACTTCATCTTCAGGTGGTGTTGTTTCCTGGGGTTCATCGACAATGATCTTTTTAGCAGCAACTTTACGACTAGACGCAGTCAATTTTATACCACCCTCTCGATGGGGATCCAAACTAAGAGGTTTAGCGGCAGGATTTACAACATGATCAAGTTTCTTCTTTTTTACAGGCTCCTTACCCTTAGCCTGGGGTGTGGCGGCCTTCTTATTCTCCCTATAGCACAAAACAAGAAACAAATTAGCAGTTAGACAGATAATAATCGGTTCACAAAAGCAACAACATACACAGAATATAAACAGAAGAAAAAAACGGTGGACATAAGTGCAAACGCAAACCGATTAAAATTTCTGGAAAAAAATAATCGGCTTTTCTTATTGTTTACAACCAACGATTACGGCTAAAAAAACTTACATAAACATTAAGATTTATCATCTAACTTAATCGGCTCACAGAAGCAAAAAACATAAACAGATTATATACAGTCAAACTAAACGGGGGAAACTTAAGGAATCATATACTAACATATATCGATTCTGGGAAATATTTGCGAACAGTTGGGTTTTAAATCTTCAATTTGAAGTGAAAAATTAACCAATACTCTAATTGGTTAGTTTAAATACCCGATTCTCGTCATAATTTCATCTTTCTGTTTATCTTTAAGAGTATTTGCTTCTTCTCTAGTCAATTTCTTCCTTTTCAGAGTTGACGACGAAGTATCGTAAACTTTAGAATTATCGATTCCTGGTTGTTTGAAGGTTCTAGGATTAGGTTCTTTGTTTTTTTCTCTTTCCATCGCGAATATATAGAATTAATTGCGATTTTTTTTTCTTCGGATTTTGGATTAATCAACGATGTTTTGGTTTGACAATGAAGAGGGAAAGGGATGTACAAGAAGAAGAGGAAGAAGAGAGAATCGGTTTATGTATTGTGGAAATGAAATTGGGTTAAGAGTTTTAGGTTTTAATTAAAGAAGTTACTGTGGGGGCATTTAGATAGATTTACAACGTTTTAGCTGTCCCATAACCTCCTCTAGTGAATGGGCTTAAATTTCATGGGCCCAAATATTCTTTAATGGGACCAAATTTAGCCAGGTAAAAGAAGCAGCAGTGATTATAATGCACAAAGATTTACCAAGCGATTATTACTCATTGACTTGTAAATGAGGTTTTTTTAATGAGAGACTTCGTCATTCTCATGTGCTAAGATGCCTCGACTTCTATTTTTATATGTCGTGAGACGACTTTGATCGGAAATGGATACTAGGCAGAGAATTTTATGAATCAAATGGACATACAATATGTTAGTGTGTGTGTGTGATTTGCATGGATGCTTGTATTATTTGATCGCGTGGAATATTTTTATGGCATGATTGTGACCTGTATGGATAGAACTATCATGCCAGAGAAGTGTCCAATAATTCGATTGATCCATGCTGTTTAATCTGCTCTGGCTCGTCCTTTTAAAATCCTAGCTAGTATTTCATTTCATGGGCGGAACGTTTTTTTTTTTTTTTTTTGAGAACATTAATTAAATACCCCTATACTTTCAACCCCAAAAATTTAGCTTTATTCAACTTTATATAAATACTCCTACTATAATTTCATTCTTAAAATACCCTCTCTTATATAATTTTTTCTCATTCTATTCTACATAATATTTTTTTATTTCAAAAACAAAAAAAATGTATGTACCACCACCTCCTACCATCGACACCATAACCAACACCACCTCCGCTACCACCACCACCAACCAGCACCTCCGCCACCACCACCAACAACCATCACCTCCGCCACCACCACCACTGTCGCACATCCACCACCAACAACCACCACCTCTGCCACCACCACTACGACCTCCTCCAGCAAGCGCCACCATCACCAACAACCCCAACCCCCTCTAGCAACCACCACCACGACCCCCTCCAGCAACCACCATCACCACCTTCCGCCGCCACCACCAACCACCACCACTACAACCTCCTCACGCAACCACCACCTTTAGCCGCCTCCAGCAACCACCACCTGCCTCGCTACCGCCGCTGCCACCACCGACAAATTATAGTTCCAACATGGCTTTTACACCATTAGATTTTGGTGTCTAGTTGCAAACTAGACAACATTTATGTTGTGTGAGTGTAAAATTTGCATGAATACTTCACACCCAATAGCCATCAGATCTATTATCATGCAAAACAATATTCAATCGTATAAGAGTGCGAAGGGATTAAAGATGCATCGAAGACAGTACATATGAGAATATACAGACTAAGAACTCGATTATTCATTCAGTTTTGTGGTAACTAATACATGGATATGAGCCTTAGAGGTTTAGAGGAGAAAGCTAACCTAATCTCACCCTTCACAACTTAGGTTACACCAAAAATCCAACCCCTACAATGTTTCTCGAGCTCGTCTTATATAGGCCGAGTCGGTAGTGGTTTACAGCTAATAGGACAAGCTACTCAATCGTGGTGGTGTCAGAGATTGTCGAGTAAGGCGGTTCCTTCGGTGAGACCTCCGAAGATGACTTCAGTCTTTCATCCTTCGATGACCTAGACGGGTCTTCTATCTTCGATCTCCTCCTCGGGGAAACTCTGCTGGCTGGTCCCGAAGTATGGCTGCGATATCTTCTGGCAGGGCCCGATCCTTCTGATCTTGACACGTGTTCCGAGGGTGTTTTACCCTCCACAGTTTGCCTCTTTTCTTATCCGAAGATCGGTGAGGTTCGGGGAAGAAAACTCTCTCTTCATCTTCCTCGACACGTGTCTTCCTTTCAGTTTCCTTAACTGACACACGTTGTCTCAATGTCTTTTCGATTCCATCATCCACTACCTTTTACCGGTTACGTCGGTTCTTCATCTCTTATTTAAATTCATCCTCCCTCTATCTCTTTCGCACTTCTTTCCCTACCTTCCAACGTTCGCCGTCTTCTGAGTCCTTTCTTCCATCTAACTTCCCCGTCGTCTTTTTTCGTGACTTTATCTTCTTGAATATGGTAGGTTCTGTTGGTGATCTTCTGTTGTGTTCTTCCTTTCTTGTTTTGTACTTCCTTGTCATCTTACTGACTTCTTTTGCTATATTCAGGCTCCCAAAAAGAATGCTCCGGCCGATGATAAGTTTCCCCGTAAGATGGTTGATCCTCAGCTTCTTATTTGGGAGGAAAGAACGGAGATTTATGGTTTTAAATCAAAACTCTTCCCCTACAGAAGCCTGGGTAGGGTTAATCTGTCTCCTGAACTTATTTCTACGAATGAGTGTAGCAGTAGGAAGATAATCGTCTCCGGCGAACAACTTGGCGTCGGTATTCCTATCCCTTTGTATAACCCGGCGAATCCTTTATTTTACGAGATATACTATCGGATGGAGAAATCCAACTAAATGGAAATGCCATCCGAGTTATTCGCGAATGCGTGGCTCGTTTTGAGGGAAAATCGTATTATTACAAGAAAATTCCCGAGGATCCTAAACACCCTCCGAGTTTCTGGAATGCCGACAATTTTTTCAAGCATTATAAAGTAGAGAAGAGTTTATCTAAGAAAAAGGCTCCTTGGAGTGTGAGCCTTGGCAAGGTGGAACACTCTGAACATGTTTTAGGTGATGTGGACCCTTCTGGATCGAATACGAATTCGCTTCTTCGCCACTCTAGTGATGAGGTGTGGTTCTCGAAGCCCGTGCTCATCGAGGGCCCCGTTATCTTCGGCTTTGCTGACGAGGAGGGAAAGACTGAGCGAACGAGCTTCGAGGATGGGCATGATTTCCCCGTTGTCGATTTCTACAATATACACTTCTCCGAAGAGGAGAGAAAGAAGTTTCAGGAGAAGATCGCCGCTGTTAAAGAGAAGGTATGGTCCGCTTGTTTTCCCTTTAGCCGTTTCTATTGATTGCCTTCTTATTGCAATTTTCTCTTTCTTTAGAAAGGGGAGCAAGGGCGACAGAAAAAACAACAAGATCAAGAGGAGGTTGCCGAATTTAAGAAAAGAAAAAGACCCTCGAAGCCGACCGACGCTAGGAAGGGGGCAAGTGGTTAGGTGATAAACACAACATGCCTCAATTATGCAATGGGTATGAATACTTGCCTCTGTTTAGAACCTGACAAATTGACTGCTTTTCAGCTTGAGGAGGTGATTTTTGGGAATGATGGTTTGATGGCATTCTCTCTGTGTGACCCTAACCGTGCGAGTGTTGCTGCCGTTGGTAAAAGGGTTGTGAAGACTGTTGTCTCGAAGTTAGAAGGCTCGAGGAGGTATGCTACTCGGACTGCTAGCAAAGGGGAAGTTCCACCCCCGAGTGTGTCTATTGAGGACGTTGACGATGAAGAGACCGAGGATGATGAGAGTATTCCTAAGAGGAATAAAAGAGGACATGTCTCCGGACATTCTTCCCAAGGTGTATCTGTGGGGCAATCTACTAACGATGCTGTGCCAATCAAAGAGCCCGCTGCCTCTGCTGGTTTCGAGCCCGGCCTTCGCAATGTTGGGATGAATTTGAACCAGTATGGTTCAAATGATCATTTGGTTGATACTTCGATGGGTTTGCACTCGCGGCCTTCTTTAGGCGGTCCTTCGGCTCCTACTAGCTTTGTGCAAAGGCCTTGTTCGGAGCAGGAGGTTCAGAAGTTCGTAGAGCGGAGTTCCATTCCTGGCCCTTATGCTGAAGATATTTCCAATCATTTGAAAGCGTATGCTAAAGATCCTCAGAATCATCAGCTCGACCCTGCTGCTGCCAGATTTATTTTTCAAGCTTTTTCTGGTTCCTGGGATAGAAAAACTCTTGCCTCGGCGTGGACTATGCATCAAGCATTCATCGAAGCCGTAAGTGTCTCTTAACTGGCCCATTATATGTTGTAGTTTTTTTGCCTAATTGTGTGCTTGTAACACCCGCAATCCTGACACAGACCC
>JAJJMA010260314.1:0-15442 GCA_023529015.1 Papaver nudicaule | reverse complement strand
ATGCGAAATTACTCCTGTGACCTCCTTGCCAAAAACCACCATCAACATTAAGTCCCCTGCACAGCATGGAACCGTGAGTGTTCCAGGGTGAGCACAAGTTGATGGTCCAGCCGCATCCACATAGAAGCCTTATCCACGAACATGGAGTCCAAACAGGGCCTAAAGACCAAGTCTGCTTAAGCAATATCCAATCCCAAGTAGGTTAGGACTCTTCCAAACCCGTGCGTGTGATATATACATGCATATCACGTACAGATTTCTTTACGTGAGTGTTATCCTCCTCTTTAGCTCGTTCTTCCCCTTTTCATAAACACAGTATTTTGTAGACTGGAAGATCATGATGACTGACAATGAATCCCACAGTTCTTCTCGTGCTGGTGATGAAGTTATATCTACTACAGCTGTGAAAGAGATCCCTCATGTCAACGATGAATTTGAAGTTCGCCTGGCGAATTCAGCTCGAGTTGCAATCTCCCAGGATCAAGCTAAAATTCTCCCAAGCAATTCCAATGCTCCAATGGCTATTACCCCATCACGGGTAACTCGCTTTTGCCTACAGAGAGGCGACTTTAGGGCTTCCAGTATCGTTCTTCGTTCTCTGCAGAAGCAAATTAACTCATGGTCTATGTATCTTCAGAATACACTTGACATCCCAGGTATTAAGGACATCTTTGAGAAGGCCGGAATCTTTCATGCTGTAAAGAGTTCTTATAATTCCTTCGTAATTAGAGATAAATGTGCTTTAGTTGCTTTTCTGACTCGTTGGTGTAGTGGTACAAACTCCTTCGTACTGACATGGGGAGAGCTTGTAATTACACTGGAAGACGTAGCAGCGTTATTGAGACTCCCAATTAATGGAGAGCTCAGAATTAGCTTGAATGCAGATGAAAGGAACATGCAGACCCAGTTAATCATCATTGCTGAAACCCTGAACAAGCACGACGATGCATATGCTTCGTGGATGATGCACTGGACAAAATCCAGTAATGACGGCGCCTCAGCGTCGTCCATTGCTGCATTTCTCCTGCTCTGGTTATCAAAGGACGTCTTTGAAGATCTTCATGAATATAAGAAGTTGAAGCCTACGCTTATTCCATACGCCATAGCATTGGCTCAAGGTACTCCTGTTCCTATTGGCTCTTTATTCCTTGGTACTTTGTATACCCATCTTTCTACTTTGTCAGCAAATATGAAATTGTCGAATGGCGCTGCAAAGATTGAGACATTTGTATCAACGAATTTCGTGCAAGCTTGGCTGTATGAGCATTACCCTGGCTATGCTCCAAAATTGTCTTCCAAAGACAAATATTTGTCAGACCAGGCTCGGATTGTTCGCTGGATGAACAAGCCTATCTCAAAAGACTTTCTTTTATTTATGGACGACGAGGCAGCAGTGGTCTTTCGTCCATGGACCTTAATTCCCGTAGGTGTAGCTCAACTTCGTTCATTTGGTGCCGCTCCAAATAACATTCCAGCGAAGGTTCTTTCTGTAGAAGGCTTCCTTACTGATGCAGAGCGGGTTTTCATAATAAGTTGTTGCAGCGGTCATCTCATTGGCATTAATGAAGCAGGGCGCTATGTCACCAAAGCGTATAATATTGACCGAGGAGCTCGTCAAATGGGTTTTGATCAGGATGTCCCATCGCAGCGAGGTCTTCCTCCAAAGAATATGCAAGGATATCAGACTAGATTGCTTAGTCCAGTGTCCTTTCTCTCGGGAGAAAGAGTGCCATCCATCACTGAAGCAGGTAGGCGGTTTTGGGATGACCAAATAAGATTATATAGGGATTTCATGGCTTCCCCAAAAAAAGTACAGGCAGTTCCCTCCAAAGAAGACTTGGAAACGCTCCCTCTGCTTAAATATATCACTCTTAAGCGTAAAATAGGAGACATGAATGATTTGGTAATTACCTCGAACTTTTGAATTCTTGTATAAGCTTTATTTATGATGATTTTGACGCCTTATCGCCATATTTTGTGCAGCAACGTTCATCACCTAGTTCGAAGCTTGCCAGTTCCGCAACACAAATGTCTTTGTCTTTCGGTAGTCATCTTTCGGGAGAATTATCACTCTTCCAAGGGAAGGACAGCTCCGTGATGAACCTCTTGAATGATAAACAAGTCCCCAATCTTAGTACACAAGATTGGGCGAAGGTAAGACTTGATTCCATTGCTCATATTTTTACTTTTAGTGTGAAAGTAAAAATTCCGTCAGATTTTCCTGTTTTGAGTCACGTTACGAGAATGACCGTAGAATCTTCATCCGATGGAGGATTTCGATGATTGACCCCAATTTAGAAAAAGGACTTCAGTAGCTTTCACCTAGAAAAAGAAAATCTGAATTTCATGCATTTTTGCTCGTTATTTTATGCGTCACAAAGTGACGCCACGTCCAGGAATGTCGCAGTGTGTACGCTGTTCAGTAGAAAAATCATTCCGGATAGTAGGTGGCTCCAAAAATTAAGCCCTTTTAGCACGTGATAGGAAACATCCATACGAACCACTCCCGTGAAGGAAGTTTCTTCATATCTCTTACTGATTTGTACAGATTTTGAGTTTTTCACCGCTCTTCGTAAGAATTCAGACGTCAGAAAATTACTTCTTCAAGATAACATCGTGAATCCTTTGATATATCTCCTTTTAATGACTTTTCTTCTTTATTTGATGTAGGATGGACCTGCTACAGGAGTCGAGAAGTTTTCATTTGTTCCTTTAGAGCGGAACCCAGTGCTTGAAGAATCGACCCTGAATACACCGCCCAAATCCACTGATATGATTACTGAGCAGAACAAAAGTGGAGGCTCCACAGACCCTAAGTCTTCTGTGACACAGGTTATTTTGTTGACTCCTTTAATTCGAAAATAAAATGTTTAGTATTTTATTCTCACCCTGTTTGCTCTTGCAGCCTTCTGATGATAAAGGAGAAACGGATGATAGCTACTTCTTCGGCAAAAAGATCAGTGAGTGTCAAAACCTTAATAAGGATTTTGACAACGTTGCTGACGAAAATCCTCCCAATGCCGAGGTAAATTTGATTATCTTCTTATGTTAAGCTTTTATTATATAGCTTGAAACATATTATTAAACTTCTGTTTGCTTTGAACCTTTTTTAGCTCGTCGAAAAGGAAAAGCCAACCTGCAAGAATACCGACCTCACCGGTGTAGATGCTCCCACTAAGTGGGCCCTTCTCGAGTTTCCTCATGCTGGTTCGGCATATAATCCTCCCCATGAAACAATTCTCCCTGGTCATATACTAGTGGAAGGATTTAATGTCCCTGAGGGACACGTCCCACTGTATAAAAAGATATGGGATCTCTATGGTCACCTTATTACTACTGGAAGGCGTGCCCATTTTCATACACTTACAGGTGTTGCGGCTGATCTCATGGGTTTGATCTCGAAGATGTATGCCACCCCTCTAACGGATATGACCGATGAGGCGTTAGATGAAGCAGAAGATTTGATTGCTTCATTCGAAAATTTCAAACCCAACTTGTTGTGGCTTCAAGCGAGAATCCAATTCATCCGAACAAGGCGTGCTGCTGTTGGCAAATTCACCCAGGATTTGGTGAAGCAAGAAGAGAGGAATCATGCTGCCATGACTGAGGAACTCCGTAAGTTAACTGAAAAGGCGGAGAAGAAAGCTGCTGATATAGCTCTAATGAAGAAAGCAGTTGATGAAGGAGCGAAATCTTCATTAGATGGTTGTTTCTGAAAGACTTCAGGAGCAAAAGAATGTTATTTTGCTTTTATTTGGTTTTATGAACAAAGGTTTGTAGGAATTGATTATTTTGAACTCATAGGTTTTGAACTTGAATTCTTTTTTTGAATTGAATTGTTAAAAGGCAAGAGATTGCTTGCATTTTTATTTTGGAGGAACTGAAATTACAGGAAATAAATAAACTCTAGTGAATCTTCATATCTTCTTGAGCCACTTGCCGTTGACCACCATGTTTGATAGCCTCTCATGTATTGCACTTATCATGTATCGTGCATCAGGCATGACTCGAGATATAATATAAGGTCCCTCCCAGTTTGTTGTGGACCCCGGAATAGAAGTTACTTTTCGGTTAGTGCGTCGCATAACCTTATCTCCTTCTTGAAAAGCAGCCTTAGGAACCCATGACATCTCAGGTGCCTTTCGCCTATAAGACCGTTGCTTTGTCCGCACCCACTTATTGGAAGTGGCCTTGATTTCCTCCTGAGGTGTCTCAGAGGGTTTGATAGACTTGATGCAATCAAGTCCCCATGTCAATGAATTATCCGATCCTTGTGCAGGGACACGTTGGATAGGATTTCCATGAACCAAATAATTCTGAATAAAATCTTTCAAATCACTTTCACATACCTCTTTGAATATCACCAGAGTTTCAGACCCCACGCGGTACTCTAGTTTTCCCACGCTGCAGCTTTCTTGGTCAAACATGAATTCTTGGCCTTTGATGATTACTGGTGAGATCGTAGGCACAAATCTCTTCCCATGGAGCCAGGGACGTCCTACGATCATGTCGTGTGCCTCATCCTCTTTGATTACATGAAACTTGGTTTTGGTGCGAGCAGAGTCCACCTTCAGATCCAAAGTAACATGACCATATATGTCTTGGAGATTTCCTTTTCAATTCTTTGTCACTGTGGGATAGTAGATGACATCTCGTCGAGAAATCCCAATTGCTTGGAGTGTTTTGATTGGAATTAGATTAACCATAACACCAGCATCAATTTGAACTTTCTTAAAATTCGTACCTTCGAGACGAGCAGAGATAATTGGTATTGGAACACGTTCCCCTCCTGCCATCATCTCTGGTATAATTTCGCCAGGCTTTGGCTGAACCTTTTCAGGTATAGGTAGTTCTTTTCCGCTAGCAATCCAGCTGAGGGCAGCGAAAATGTTGCTTTGCTGACTTCTAGAAAAATGCAAGAGCTCGCATAAATTCTCCATCAAATAATTAGCAGTTTGTTTGACAAATTCTCCGGAGATGGTGAAATTTCGAATGTTGGGTTGATGCTGACGTTGAGGTTGGTGTTGACGTTGAGGTTGGTGCTGAGGGAGTGGATTCTTATGTACACCCTCAGTCCCCAAGTTCAACTCTCCTGACTCGATCTTTTCGTTGAAGATTTGTTTGAGTCGATGGCACTCGCTCGTGGGATGATTGACGAATCGATGAAAATGACAATACTTGGGATCAGTCATTTCTTGTGCCGTTGGCTCTCTCCGTACAGGAGGTAACTTGACAGCACCATCTTGAATCCATGCTTCCAGGAGCTCTATCACTTCATCCATGGTACATGGGAAATGTCGTAGCGCTTTTGGTGCAGGATTATCAGCTAGGACCCATGCAGGAGCCTGAGATTGAGTTGGGGCCGCACGTTTTAGTTGTGGGGCCTCAGGAGTAGGAGCGTTTCTCTTAACGCCTTCAGTGACTGCATGAACTGAGGGAAGAGAACTATATTGCTTGTTGACGAGTCGCTTGCTGGCACGTGTCTCACCACGACTTTCTTCAGCTTTTACAGGCCTGGGCCTTTCTAGTAACGTGGGTGCAGTAGTGGCGGATCGTTTGGCAGACTTATGGAGCTTGGTGAAATTATCGATATCCAGATTCTCCAATAAGGCCCGATATACCGGTATCATTCCATTGATGCAAAGTTCCACTAATTGCAGCTCTGTCACGTTTGGATCATTGCAATCCACTGAGCGAGTTCTGAACCTCGTCACATAATCATCTGGATGTTCATTGTTTCGCTGATAGAGTCTTCCCAAATCGGAGAGAGTGAGTTGCTCAGACACAAAGAAATACTTCTTGAGGAAAGCATTAACCATCTGGCTCCAGCTGAGAATGCTATTAGGAGCTATATTATTATACCAAGCGTATGCCTTTCCCGTTAGAGATTTCGAGAATTCTTTGAGACATACGACTTGATTTCTTTCATGTATTCCCAATGATTCTAGGAAGCGAGAGATATGTTCTCGGGCATTCCCAATACCATTATACATCAAGAATGAAGGCGTGACATACCCTTCAGGGAGAGATTCGCGTTGAATTTCAATTGGATATGGAGGTTGATGACGATGAAACAAATCTGAATTCTCCATGCTCCGAGATTGCAAGAGATTCTGTAAATCTTCACGAGTAACAAAGTTGTGTTGAGAACCCGTGTTTGGCTCACGTGTGGTGTGGACACGAGTGTCTTGATCATCAGGGATAACATGAATCTGAGAGGGACCCGCCCTGTTAGAATGGGTAAGAGGATTTGTACGTGCCGGCCCTGGGTTTGTTGGTGGCGTCAACTTCTCTGAGATAGATCTCAAACACGTCAGCAACTCCATCTGGGTTTTCACCATATTGTTTTGACTCAAGGCTAGATCTTGTTGGGTCTTCATGAGATCCGCAATGCTAGGTGAGTCTTCAGTACTCCTTGTTTCTCCTGTGCGGGGTCCAAAGAGAAAAGCTTATGTGCGGCTTGAGATAGGAGTGTAAGGAGTAGGAGAGATAGTAGTATTGGTAGTCCCTACCATATGAGATAGGGGGACGTGATATTGGATAGGATAGGCGTGGTGGATCCCACCAGAGGAGATGACACGCCCAGGGAGGAGTTGGATAAGGTTGATCCTATCTGGGTTGAGGTAGAGGCGAGATTAGGGTTTCTGTTTGGGATAGGGCTCACGGTTTGGGTTGGCCCCACTTGAGTTGAGGCAGATGTGAAATTAGGGTTTTGGTACGTGATAGGATTCACATTTTGCATGGTGGGGCCAGCAGAGGCCATGGCGCCACTAACCCTAGGATTTGTAGCCCCACTCATGGATGAGGTTGTGGGACCACTGGTGATATTTGGAGAATTGGTATTCTCTGAACTCTGCCTCCTAGTTTCAACCATATCTTCTTAACACTGAGATAATGACCTCCCACTGTGGTCGCCAAATGTTTTAGGTGTAAAACAATAAAGAGAATTTGAGGGGTAAAATGTGAAGTGTAATGATGTAATAAAAGATTGTAATGGAATTCGAGAGGTCAAGATCGAACAAGACTCGCCTAAACCAAGAAATGGTCGTTCGAGTACTGCTTCAGTTACAAGAAGAGGATATAGGGTTGGTTTAGGGAGGGAAGCAGAGAAAGATGAGATCAGAGAATTGCTATGATTTTCTGTGATGTTGAGATTAAATTGCTAGATAAGGATGGATATTCAGTTCTCACTAGATATTGAATGCTGAGTGAGAAGAGTTAATCAATTATCAATAAGATAGACTTGATTATACTTGCACTGAATTAAACTGTTGAACTTATCTGTTCTTGTCTTTCCAAACTGGTCGAGTGACCTATTTATAGCAATATATTTCCAACTGATCTCGTAAGAAGTGGAAGAAGTGGAAGAGTGGGAGTGTGGAGTAAGTGGGGCAAGTCTTGCGCCTAATATTAGGGAAGAACAAACCGCCCACTTTCTCATCCCCTCTTTTCAGCAACGTTCACACGACTTAGTTTTCTTTCTCGTTAAGTGATTGAGCCGTTGCAATCACACGTGCCGTAGACCGCCAAACCAAAACCCTAAAGAATATCCCCCCATGTAACTTACTTGATTCTCGTAAGATTCGTTAAATATTAGTTAAGTCAAATATGACTAAGTGCAAGTCGTACCAATTACTGGTAAACTTAGGACTTTGCGATAAGATAGAGATTTAAGCGATAAGCTTGAATATCTCTTTGAGATTTGGTCTAAGGATCGAGCCGGGCAATCGCCATTTAAACCAATAAGATAAGTCTAAGGGTTGAGCTAGCAACCTCCATTTAGACTTGATAAGATAAGATAAGTCTAAGGATTGAGCAATGCAATCGCCAATTAGACTGAGAGGATTTCAGCAACTCTCTGCGGCAATAGTCAAGTAAATACGACTTTTGATTTGCCATAAATAAGGGAAATTGGTTTGTGGCATGTAATGCACCAATTCCCTGAGTAATGAAGACATATGAATGTCCAAAATAATATAAGTCATAGCCATGAGCCATGATTAAGAATTATAGCACTGATTTATAGAAGCAAGTCCATAATCAGGAAAAACAGACGAATGATGCTATCACAACGTAGCCATCATCAAGAATGAATAAGCATTGCCAATATAAGACCTAAAGATAGGCCACAATAATTATAATAAACCATGTTACATGTCATAATAATCTTATTGAGAAGTTAGGCACAGGGCGCAAAAGATAAGCCATAACATTTATGTTATTTTCGGATTTCTGAACAGTTTGCATGTTATCCATTAATAAAATCGCCCAGGCCAGCCTATATTAGATAAAATTCCGAATTTTTAGTATGTTGTAGATAACTCACAGAGGAAAATCTTTCGTGAAGGAAGCGTCTCCTAATTCTTCACGGATTGGGCTGTAAAAATCGCCCAATGAAGAAATACGTGAGCTGCCAGATTTCCGAACTCGATTAGGAAACTAGAGTATTATGGACTCAATAAAATCCATAATCCTCTAGGATTTGGATCAGTGGGACCCATAAATAGAGGGGAGGCTAGGAAAAGATAAACTCTAGCCCCAAGGGGGCAATGATATCCGTGAGAGAGAAGAAGGCCGTGGACCTCCATGAGTACAAGCAAGGGAAAACCGTAAGGCCTCCAATGTTTGGCCAAGGCACGACTTTGGGCCTCCAAGATTTGGACAAGGCATAGCCGTGGAGCTCCAAAGTTAGGCCAAAGCAATAGCGTGGGTACCCATAATCAGGCCAAGGAGGTGGCGTGGGCACCCAAGTGCTAAGGCAAGCTAATGACATGGATATCCAAAAACTAGGGCAAGCTAACGGCATGGATATCCAAAACTAAGGCAAGGATTGGCCGTGGGCCTCCAAGGGAAGGGATTAAGCTTAGGTATGGCGTGAGGAGACAAGGATAAGGCAAAGGGAAAGCCGCGAGTATCCAAGGATAAGGATTAGGCAAGCTAGTGTCGTGAATATCCAAGGATAAGGATTAGGCAAGCTAGTGCCGTGAATATCCAAGGATAAGGCAAGGAAGATGCGTGGACACCCAAGGTTAGGCCAAAGAGTGGCCGTGGGCATCCAAAGGTGAGCGCAAGGAGTGGCCATGGGCCTCCAGGGGTTAGGCGAGGCAAAATATGTGGATACCCAAAGTTAAGCCAAGCTAATGGCATGGGCATCCAAAGCTAAGCCAAGCCAATGATGTGGGCATCCAAAATCAGGGCAAGCTAATGCCGTGGACACCCAAAGCTAGGCCAAGCTAATAGCGTGGGCATCCAAAACTAGGCCAAGGCATGGCCGTGGATACCCAAAGCTTGGCCAAAGCAATGGCGTGGGCATCTTGGCCAAGGAGATGACCGTGTATACCCCTAATCAGGCCAAGGAATGGCCGTGTACATCCAAATGCTTATGGCGTGAATGGCCTAGGGTTTGGCTCGAGCATGGGCTAGGCTAATGCGTATGCGTAGGTATTTTTACGTATAGGCTAGGGATATGGACCATGCTACTAGGCTAGGGTCGTGAGATATCAAAATACAGCTAATGGTAATTTAAATATCTTATCCCTACTATAAAATAAATTCATACCTTATCTCGAGCTATTCCAGGATGCCAGAAATTGATGCGAAATTACTCCTGTGACCTCCTTGCCAAAAACCACCATCAACACACGTAAATCATAGCAATTCTCTGATCTGATCTTTCTCGGCTTCCCTCCCATAAACCAACCCTATTTCCTCTTCTTGTAACTGAAGCAATACTCGAACGACCATTTCTTGGTTTAGGCGAGTCTTGTTCGATCTTGACCTCTCGAATACCATTACAACTTCACACTTTACCCCTCAGATTCTCTTTATTGTTTTACACCTAAAACAGTTTCGAAACCATTATGAAATAAAAAAAAAATTATTAGTAGATTTTTTTTTTTAGATTTGTTTGTTAATTTTTGTTTCGAAAAATTATAAAAAAATTATTGCGCAAGTTTCGATTCAACTTACGAATACTTAATTCGAAAAAATTAAAAATATTTTTTTATGGGAGTTTCGATTATATTTACTGAAAAAAAAATCAGAAAAATCGAAAATAAAAATATTACGCGAGTTTCGAATGCAACATTGGTTTAATATTTCCGAATCTATTATGAATGTATGTTGCAGGTTATCAAGATAATTCTTTTTTCTCCTATGGAGCCAATCTATAATTGTTTTAATATCTTGATATCATTGGCCTCCTTATGTTTGTGGCTGTTATGTTTGTACTAATGACTTTGGACGCAGGTATAAGTGTAACTATGTAAGGAGGAGATTGATTTTATGCTAGTCACACTATTGGATTCCTTGATGTCTTATGACCAGGATTATAGTATACGCATAAATCATTGGTTTTGGTATAATCTAGTAAGACTACGGACGTGTTCGAAAATCCAAAACCAGATCTCAGTCTTTCTTTGGCAAAGACTATTCCGTTGTTTTCATGTCTGAGGGAATGACAACCAACGGGGGAAAGTTCTTTTGTGAACTTGTGCTTAATAGAAATATATCTTTAGGGGAGCGTGGTTGTGGAATTTACAGGGAATATAACTCATATCTGCTTATATCTTTTATATTTCCTGACAGGTTACTTGTACTAATTATTATATATATATATATATTTGTGTGTAACTTGTCGTAATGCTCCTTATGAATGAAATCATTCTTATATGTTGAATCGAATTCTCCGAACTTGAGCATTTATCTCGAACCCAGATATTTTCGAGACCCTTTGTCAATTCTTTTTGACAAAAGGGGGGAGAAATATTGATAACTTGACTTCGTTCAGTGCTTGGTCTTTGACAGTAAGCAGTGTCATATGGGGAGAAAAATGCCCGTGCGTATATTGAAAAATGAATGAAAGCATTAACTAAGAGGGAGTAACACTAGATGTTACTAGCACAGTAGACTTTCGCGTTGTGCTACAGTTGATAACAATACATCGGACTTGATAGACATCCGAACTTACATTCAGGGGGTGTAAGTGTATTGGTTATCATTGGTTTTTCAATAGTACATATCTTTTTTGCAGACTGGCATATTTTGCAGGTACTATTGGTGTGTTGTCAAGCTAAGTAGAAGAACTCAAAGCGTAGAACTTAAGTTTTTAATTTCTCGTTCATCTATGTAAAGAGTTTTTGTCACTAAAATTGACAAAGGGGGAAATTGTTAGAGCATGGCTCGGTCAACCTCACTAAGTGTTGGTATATCAAGCTTAGTAGTCAAATTTAGTGATCAAAACTCGACCGCTAAACAACACACATTAGGTAAAGTCATGAGTGAGTTAACTTTAGGTTGTGGAAGATTTTGGTAGGATTTAGAATCACTACTTGAAGAGTTGAAGAAGACTGAAGATCAAATGAAGACATCCGGCTTCATCGTTCAAGAGGTTAGTGAATCTAAATAACGCGATTCCATTATCTTTTACACTTGTGCTACAGAAGACAAAACATAACTCTCTACTTGAGCTTCACGTTATGACTTGATCACTTGTGATCAGTGTGTCTTAAGATATAACTCCACTTTATCGCTTGCGATATTGTTGTTGAAGTTATGACGTTCCATATTGCTTAGAGCTTTTCTTTTCTTCTCCGTCTCTAAGTAATATAAGGTTTTTCCTAAAACCTTCGAGTTGGATATAGCAGTGTGATGTTGTCTCAGTAGTACTACGAGATTTAATCCATCACATTATTGTGTCTCTACTTACCTAGTCTGACTCTGTCGGATTGATTATCAAGTACTTGTATGAGTTAAATGTAAGTGAGATCGTGACTCACACTTATGTTTTGTAGACTCGATATACTGCTTTTTTGAGTTCGAATACTACGTCATGGTTTGGCTCTGAATGGTGAAGTTCTGAATCATTTACTTGATTATGTATATGAACATCTCGTATGCCATATCATACTTTTGATTCCGAAACCATATTCTTGTTATCTCATCTTATGGATTTTCAATGTTCGAAACCTCAATGTAGGTTTTGGTAAAACTAAACGTTGATTTCGAAACCATAATCTGGTTTTCGTATCCGTAAGCTATTGGTCAGAAACTTAAATATTGTGACCAATGAGAGAACATGAGCTCGAAACAATGTTTGCTGGCTAACAATGACCTGAGAATCGAGACCAATGAGTCTTGACCATGTGAATTCTAAACGGTCTAGTAGACCCTGGGGTTTTCTAAAGGTTTATGTGAACCGGGAAATAAATATATGCGTCAAGAACAAAAATGTGTGATGCTGAACTTCTCTTGACCACATGGACTCTCAAGTTTGACACCAAACATTTGTGACGAGATTAATATGTGTTTCTTGTTTCGAAACCTTAACCAAGGTTTTGTTAAAACATAATCTAGATTTCGAAACCTCACTTTGGTTTTGCTATATGGAAACTTGATTTGGGAACCTTAATTGGGTTCTGGTCATATATGAACTTTAGATTTCAAAACCTTAATTTGGTTTCTGCCAAACAGTATGTAGGTTTCGAAACCTTAATTTGGTGATCTCAGAATGCGTATTTTCGAAGTTCAAACTCTATCATTTTGATTTGTGCTTCAACGAATTAATGAGTTGGATATTCTCAGTTTGAAGTTTGAAGTTTGAATTTGTTCATCTTCAATGTAAAACTAAGTTGGCTTGAGTCATAATCAGAAATATGGTTAGTCGCTCTAGTTAGTAGACACATGCTTTCTGATCAATATTGTACGTGATTAGATCTTCGTATGATTATACTACTTGATCAAATATTCATTTGATTATTCATTTGATGTTTTGATTTGAATTCTTGGATATCATTAACGTGATCATCTATATTGGAATCAAGACTTCAGGAGATTCAACATTTTGCTATTGCTTGATGAATCATGCAATGTACTTTAATGGTATATCTTTTGGCGTGATTCGGAATGGCCTTTGAACCTACGTTTTCACTTAAGATTAACACACAAGTCTTGTCCACGTCTGTTATGATACGTTTATGCGGAACGTTGAACCATGTTGGACCAGATCCCACTTCTACCCAGGATCGCTCTGGCCCGTCCAGCAAAGCCTAGGAAGTGATGTCGACATTGTTAAAGCTGATGACGACATTTGGAAGTAATAATACCTTAAGGAGATTTTCGAAACTAAAGGACACGTTTTCGAAATGAGCTCTTTCTCAGGGAGCATATTTGGTAAGCACCATATTTCGAAAATGAAATATCCAAATATACCTTATGAGTATTATTTGCTTTGATTGCTCTTGGCCAAACCTTTATTAAAAATATATTTTCATTTATGAATTATATTTTTCATTAATGTAAAAATGCTAGAGTATTAGATATCATTAAATGCTATGAGTCTAAGTGGGGAATTTCGGAACATATATGGAAATGTGCTTCAAAGATTTCCGAAATTAAGTTAGCCTCATTTCAAAGCTAAGCCTTAGTCAATATAAATAGGAGTGGTATCTCTCCTAAAAGCTTTATCCCTCTACCAAACTTTTCTTCGGATCTATAGCTTGTGTCTGCCGCTTTTCTTTTCAGTAACCTTTGAGCTTTTGCTCTCTGTCTAGAATTGCGAGGAAGTCTTCGCTAGGGATCGAGAAGCCTAGAAGTACCTCTTACGCGAAACTAGTTTATGTTTACTAGTCTTCTTTGTATTGTACTTGTGTTCTGTTCTCACGTCTATCAAACCTTGCGATTTTGTTTATTTTGTGGTCCTTCTCTTCTGCTATAAGGCCACTCAAGATCGTTGTGATTAGAACATACTCTTTATCTATTAACCTGGATTTGTCAGCAAGCCGCTTTCGGTTTGTGTGCCTAAACTATAGATACTGAGTGGAATCAAGAATTACTGTTATTGGATTTGTTATTGCAGGTACACTATTCTTCACGGTCATACGTACATATTGTACTGCATCCATTATTGTTTGATTCCAACTGGGACGACAAGGTTGCTCTTTCGGGAGTTTTGGTTTTGAAACCTTGATCGATATCTCGAGGAGTTTATTATCAAGTAAACTTAAATATCCTCGCTATCGATGTAAAGGAACTTCGATGAAATATCTGTTAGTTACCAAGGATATCATTTAGCGATTTGACCTGCCGCTATTTGGTTGTTGTCCACTAAGGTTGTAGTCTTCCGATTGGAGGTCGGGTAGCGATAGTCTTCACGAAGGACTGTGGAGCAACTCTTACGTAAGACACTAAAAGACGTCTGTTTGCGTAGGGGAGTACATGTGCGTGACCACCTTGCTGTGGTTGGAGGCGTATACATACTGAGGGGAAATCTTTGTGACTAATAGTCGTATTAGGGTCATATTGTCTGCACCAGTTAGTCCGAAGTCTGAGAGTAGGTGTGTTGGCGGCTTAATTCTTAAGAGTATTCAAACTGGACAAGGTCCCGGGGTTTTCCTACGAGTTTGTAGTTTCCTCGTTAACAAAAATCTTGTGTGTACTTTACTTTAATTCCACGTTATATTTGATTCGTCATTTATAATTAAAGTATCGTACTTGGTTGTTGACATAGCCTTTCAGATTCTTGTATTGACTCCCTTGTGTGAATCAATCAGATCTGAAGGAGATCTTGTTCTTGAAATCTTGAGTACATGAACTGTTCAAGGTTTGACTTATAGGTGGACTAAAATAAAAGATTGGTGGTGTAATCGGTACCCTCGTCTTTTCAGATTGAACACAGAAAGAAGAAGAAAGAGGAAGATCAAAGAATCAAATTTAACCTAATGTAGAAGGAGATGAAACTACCAAAGGAAATGGGAGAATGAAGATAAGAATCTCATCCCAAGTCCACCATTTATTGAAACACCAAAAACACAAACTCCCATACATGACCACGAAAGGCGTGAAAGGAGGGGACACCACTGTTTGAAAATGACGGCATAAGCGGAGGTGTTCTTCCATAATTGCCCACGCCAATAAATGAAAGAAAAGGGGCAAACTGTTAATACATAATCTTGGATTACACGTGGCGCCATCCTCGAGGGCCTTACACCGAAGCATCTTGAGTCATGGAGTATAATAACTATCCTTGGAGTACTTTATCTCATCACAAGATGATGAAAACCAAGGGTGAAGATTGAAAGATCATGTGACCTACAACGGTAGGCACAGTCGGAGTAGACAGGGGCAGGGAGCAGAAGTCAACACATCATTAAATGCGCATTTAATGCTACGAGGTAACATTTTAATAACCACCTGTCAAACGAAGATAGGCCGGATGCGCGATAGAGGAAAGAAGCGAAGCCAATCGAAAGCTCACAACACGATCAGACAGCAAGGAGCCACCCCAGAGAGACATGGCGAGCCAAGATTGGTCATGAAGGGCGGTGTCCGAAGATTGATGATCAACCCCAGGAGCATCAAAGAACGAAGTATCCCAGGATAACAAAAGTTAATCCCCAAGAACAAGGTGGAGAAAGGGGATTGGTCAAAAGAGAGGTGAAGCACA
>JAJJMA010260309.1:0-14078 GCA_023529015.1 Papaver nudicaule | reverse complement strand
GAGCCAAAACGAAAAGTTGGTAGTATTTCGGTACCCCTCCTTTTTCAATATTAAAGTAGCTCATTCGGGGAGTGCCGGTCAAAGGTGGAGCTTAGACATGGTACTATTCTCCTATCGCGGCCTAGAATTCGACCCATCTGTATCTTGTTAGCCCCTCCTCGAGGCTATGTTTTAATTTTTAGTGGAGGTCCCTTGGCTGCATGATTCGCATGTTATTCCCGTGAATGTATGCGAATCAACTGCCTCGGGGTTCCATCCACCTTTAGAGGTAGATGTTATTCCCATTTATCGTCCTCTCGACACCTCAAGAACAGAGGTCCTCATGGTCGTGTGGTAGTGGGTTCAAATGCTTCATTAGCTTAGGTAGCTTAGATGCAAAGTACCCACCGCTAACAGGGTGTCTTGTGGGTAGAGGACTGTGTCATATAGCTCGTAGGCCCTTACGGCTTATATCATCACCAGCTTTGTGCCTGTTATTCGAGATCTGTTTATGTTTTATGGCGTCTGGGCCTTTGGCGTTAAGGACTTTTAATTTATTTGCGTCAAGGCACTAGGGGAGATGGCGTCATGGCCTGTTTGCTTTATATGGCGTGAGAGCCTTTGGAGGTTTGCCTATTCGGGAAGGACTTTCGCCTAACCAAGTAGGATCTGGAGTTTGGATCGGGGTATAGTGCCTCGATGAGTACAATATGTATTTTCTTAACAACATGCCAAGCTGCTTCTTTTATTTGCTTATTCTAAAACTGACATATCTTATGCGTTGCTTACATACATGATTCTAATCGAGGTGTTTCATATTCTTCCCCTCAACTGGGGTGCTTAGCCTGTCCTTCGAGATTGACTAGGCAGTATGTGTTGTTCCCGTGCCCTTTTTCGATGACGTAGGGCCCAGCCCAAAATCGCTCCTCCGAAGTTTCTTTCCTGGTGTCAGTCGAACAAGCATTGCTGTCAGTTTGGCTTGGTGGTAGTGCCTTATTGCTTGACACGAGGAACTGCTCTTTGTGCTCAGTATGATCACCTTTTCCTTTGTTGGTAGGTCGAGTGCCTTGCTTGTGGACGACTGGGCTTCTCATGGTGGTGTCGGCCATTCCAGCCTCAAAGTCAACTATGAACTTTTATATGCAGAACTCTGTTATCTTTTGGTGTTTGGCCTCGCTTGGAGAATCCTTCATCGAGTGTTCCCTCGCCTGGACGTCGATTTCGTTCCATAGCCTAGCTTCGGTAGGGTCACCGACGATTTCAGCGATTCCGAGCGGCGTGGGGAACCGAATTCATCTGTGCAGGGTAGAGGGCACTCTCAGGATGCTGTGAAGCCAAGGTATTCCCACAATTGCATTGTAAGGTGAGTCTATGTCAACTACACAGAATGATGTGGGCTGCTCCAGCTTTCCAATATGAATTAGTAATGACAACTCTCCCCTGGGCATCAAGGGTTTTCCGTTGAAGCCATAAATATTGTATGAAGAGGGCACTAAGGCTCTTTCCTTTCCAAAGATCTTGTCGTAGGTCCTTCCAAAGAGTATATCTACAAAACTTCGTGGGTCCACAAGTATTCTAGGCATTGCCGTCTTCTCGACGTGGAGTGTGATAACTAAGGGATTATTGTGTAATCTTCCCTCATCAGGAATGTCCGCTGCCGAAAAGAAGACTGGGCGTCTCTGTCATTCTTCCAGCTGCCCTCTTATTGCTACACTTAGTATTTCCTTTCCCTCAAAGTCTCTTTTGTGAATTCTATCAGTGGGGATGCCTTTGAAATTTTATCCACAGATATCTGCGTGAACTATGGAGTTACAGTCCTCAAATCTTGGGATGCTACAGTCGATGGTTATTACGTATGCTTCGTGATTTTTCTCCTCTGGTTGCGGCTGATTTGGAGGTGGCTTTGGTAGTTCAAGAAAGTGCTTAAATTTTCCTTTTGAAATAAAAAAGTAAATTTGATCTTGCGCATTGACGCAGTCCTCTGTTGTGTGCCCGTAGATTTGATGGAATTGACAGTAATCCCTAGAGTTTCGAGTGTGCTTTGGCTGGTTTCCTCTGCTTCTCGGGTATCTCATCTCGCCTGCCAAATCGGATTGCTCGATGCTTCGGAGAGCGTCCTCGATGGTTACACACAGCTTTGGCAGCTTTCTATCTTGAAATGCAGGGAAACCTGGTCTTTGTACACCGAATTTTCTGCCTCCCTCCTGTCTTCTTTGAGCGCCGCTATTTTCGAATTCCCTTCGAGAGTCGTTGCCTCTATTGTCATTGTACTTCCTATTGTCATGATATCTTCCGTCACCGAATTTTCCCTCGCTTCCATATCTTCCTGCATCGTCCTGCCTTTCTCGTTTTGAAAAGTCCCCTACCTGGTGGTTCGTGGCTTGATCTCGCTCTTCAAGTGACAAGTTGTTTATGGAGTGCACCTGTTTTGATATGGCTTCTTTCCCTTGGATCGATTGATCCTTGATTTCGTCCAGTGTGATTCTCTCCTTTAGGTACTTTCGGAGGTCTTGGAGTGTCTCCACGTTCTTGAAGAAGAGTCTGTCATACAATGGATGGTTCTTGTCGAGTGCATTTAGATATGCGCTTACTTTGTCTTTCTACGATGCTTCATTTCCTACTTCGACGCACTGAGCCATCCACCTGTCTGTCAAGCTTTTAATGGATTCCTCGGGTCTGACTCTAATGCTGAACAATTTCTCGACTCCTGTCTTTGATGAATTGTTGTATAAGAAATAAAGTATGAATACTTTGGATAACTCTTCGAAGGACGAGATTGAGCTGGCTGTTAGATTGTCGTACCAAGCCAAGGCTTCCCCTTTCAAACTGGAAGGAAAATACTAGCACATCACCTCGTCTTTATCAGCATAAGCCATGAATACTCGTAGATACATTTTGATGTGCAAAGTTGGATCTCCTGTCCCATCGAAGATCGAAGCAAAGATTGGCATGGTGCATTTTACCGGGATGGCTTTAGCGAGGAGCTTGGGGCTTAGTGTCGAATGGTTGACGTCGTTGATTGCTTGAGTAAGCTTCATTTTGTCAGTTGGCTGCATTCGATTATCGAAGAGCTCTGCTCAAAGCGCTTTGATTTGTTCCATCATTACTTGTTGTAGAGCTTGCGTCTCGGCGTTCTTCCTTGCCTGCTCATTTTCGTATATTAAATGTATGATCTTCCCTCTCGGACGTATGCTGGGCTCGGTTTTCTGCTTGATTGCACTATCTCAGGGTCCTTGGGGCGTTTCTCTTGAATTTGATGTGACTTCTGGACGTTGTAGGTCCCTTGGATCATGATACAGTTTGCGGGCGAGAGTTTCCCTCGCTACTCCCTTTGTAGTTTGATGCGGACTTCTCCGCGGCTTTCTGGGTTGCCTCTGCTAATTGCTTTTTTAGTTTCCTTATTTTCTTATTTTTCTGAATCAATTTTTGGAATTGAGCAACCCTCGTGGTGTTTTCTTCGGTAGGTTGGAAGGCCGTCACTGCTTCCTTCGGTATGTCGTCCTCGCTGTCGCCTTCGTTGTTCTCTCCGTTTTCTTCCTGTATTTGTGGCTGAACTGGTTCATCACCCTCTGGGAATCCTTCTCCATCAGGTCCCAAATCTTCTATGTGCACTTCCTCTTCATTTACGTGCTCTCTGTACTGTACTGTACTGTACTTGCAGCTACCTCTGGCGATAGTCCTTTGTTTGTGGAAAATCTGGTATTATGCCTCGAGGATCCCGTGTCGTGCCTCGAGGATCCGACTCTTTTCTTAGGTATTTGGTCAGATTTAGAAGCCATGCTGATAGTGACCTACAGAAAACAGAAAACCCATGAGGTCCAAGGCGGTTGATGCAGTGTACTAGGTCTGACATGCGCCCTAGTATGCGTAACAGATTATGTTGTGCGAAATTTTAGGGTTATTTATGCTTGGTTCTGACAAATCCCAACCGTTTTTTGTCTTATCCGAGTCTTCCTTTCAAATGAAGAGATTCTTGCAGACTCGCTTACTTTTTCTAATTTGGACCTTGAGTATGAATATTGCAGGACTTGTTTCCCCCATACGGACTTGTTAGGGCATTGTCCGGTCAAACCCACTAGCGTTGGTATGTCAAGCTAGTTGTCAGTTTTAGGTGTCAAAAGTCAATTCTTAATTTAGCCTACTAGAGTTTAGATTTCGGAAATGGGATATAGACAAAGTAGTAGAGACCTTGAAGACGAAGACTGTGAAGACAAAGAAGACATCAATTATTCTTCATCGATAAAAGGGAAGTGAACGAAAATAAAAGTAATCTTCCGATCAACGAAAAAAGAATTCCGCTGTGAAAAAATGGGAACTATTCTACCTTGATTATTTTGCTAATTTATTTAAATTTAAAGCGATCATCTCCGAACTTGCATCTTTTATGGCTGGCGATGTCTTAGGCCTTTTGCTAGTGCGTATGTGTGAGAGTAAATTTTGCATAGATGCTTCACACCTAACAGCCATTAGATTTATTATCGTATAAAACAGTATTCAAACATGTAAGAGTGCGAAGAGAGTAAGATGCATCGAAGACAATACATATGTAATTACACAGGCTAAGAACTCGATTATTCATTCAGTTTTTGTGATAACTAATACATGGATATGATCCTTAGAGGTTTAGAGGAGAAAGCTAACATAATCTCACTCATCACGACTTAGGTTACACCAAAAATCCAACCATTACAATGTTTTTCGAGCTCGCCTTATATAGGCCTAGTCGATGGTGGTTTACAACTAATAAGACAATCCACCCAATCGTGGTGGTATCAGAGCTTGTCTAGTAAGGCGGTTCCTCCGGTGAGATCCCCGAAGATGACTTCCTGCTTTTATCCTTCGGAGGTCTGAATGAGTCTTGTGTCTTCGAGCTTTTCCCTCGAGGTAGCTTTGCAGGCTAACCCCGAAGCATGGCTGCGACATCTTCTGGTTGGGCATGGTCCTTCTGATCTCGACACGTGTCCCGAGGGTGTTTTACCCCCCATAGCGTACCTTGCGTCTTGGGACTGATTTTGGAAATACAGAATTGATAACAACGATATGGTATTAAGAAAAGTTGTTAGGCCCTCGGGCGATGATCATATTTAGAAGGAGTTTTGAAACCCTAGTTTGTTGGATAATGGGTTGAAGTAGGAACTTGAGGTGAAAGTGGTGTCATGCATATTCACATCCTCCTTTAAATCAACATCGTACAACTTGTCTTTCATGAGATGAAATTGGTGCCATATTTTTAGCAATTTGTATTCCTATTCGTGGTGAAAAGCTTTGTGGTGTTTTTTAAAGTAAGCATCTCTCACATTAAGAATCTACACATCATGTAAATGAATGAATCATTAAGTTCGTAGAGAGAAATATAAAGAAAACTTTAATTGAATTTAAGGAACAAATTTTAGGCAACTTACCCGATTCTCATCATTATAGTCTCTGTAAATCAAATCCAAATTGATTTGAATAACACGTAGTAACTCTATTTATTATAGTATCCTTACATTTATTTGGATTGTCATGACCCGCTTAATGTTTTTTCTTGATATTCTTTTGTGATCTACCACATTTGCCAAATGCCTGATGTACACTTTAAGTGAATTGTATATTGGTTTGGCACCAAAAAGATGGGATAATTAAAGGGTCAACAATAGGCGCAAAAAATAATCAAATACGTATATTTATTTCGAGCACAATGGAAGAGGTAAATCTGGCATTAATACTAAATTTTTCGCGTTGCAGATTAAAGATGTTCCTTATGTAAAACCACGCCTTTGAAAAAAATTTAACCAATCTAATACGCTTTATTAATTCTAAAATAAAGTAAAATAAAATAATGAATGATTATCCCTCAGTTATAATCATAATTTCTTCGTATAAATAAACATTTTTTTCAAAGACAAAATAAAATTTTGAAATTCGTAAATAAACAAAATCCTCTTCATACTCTTGAGAAAATAGATTTTTTTTTTTTGAAGGAAAGGACTGCAATTATATTAACTATGAGGCATTACATGATTGTTTACAAGCATTGATATGATGTTTCCCACAAAACAAACTAAACAACATCAAATCAACATCCAAAGAGGTTGTAATGCTCCGAGTTACCATAGGTGTCGAAAGTACGGTCATGATTAATAAATTAGATCGAATCCATGAAGACGAGAGGCGGATGACCACAAAACCAGAACACTGAGGTGTTGCCATGCACACAAGGTTGACAGCAACTGGCCATTTACAAAAATGGCCTGACGTAATGTATCCTTTAAGGCAAAAAGGAATTACCCCTTCATAATGAAACCAAACATCTTCCTCATCCAGCCAGATCTTCATAGGGTTGATACTAATCCATGTTAGACCTTCACTCTTCACAAGTTGAAATAGGACACAGCCACCGGTGCAGAGAAAACTAACTAACCTAATAGAACACATTAAACTAGAACCATAAAATAGAACATCCTGATAAAAGAAAGAGAGACTATAACTACGAAATACTAAGTAAACATAATTAGCCAACATCCAAATTCCTCTCCAGAAATTCATCCAGTAAATAAAAACCATCCAGAGAAAACTCGTGATAAGCCAATAAATAAAATTATGACAAATTACCAGCTTGGTAACGAGACCCGGAATCTGTAGCAGTGAAGCAGTCCCAATCTCATGATGAAAAAGTTGTAGTCTATTGAAAAACTTAGGTGATACTAATAATAAGGGTTCAAGATGACCACCGAGGTAATAGGTAGAGGTCCACTGATTAGGTGTTAGGAATAGGTGAGGTGTGAAAAACTTTGTCCTCCTAAAAAAATAAAGGTTAAAAACAGAGGTGGGCAGGTGGACAAAGGACAACACAACACAAGTAGAGACCGGATGGGACAGGTGTTGATGCCACCAAAGGGGGTTGTCGAAACTGACACGTGTAAAAACAAATTGATACACGGTAACGAGACAGGTGGCAACGAGATTCAGTGAGTCCATCAAATCCGGTTCAGTGAACCATGACGAGTCAAGAAGGAACAAAAGAATCAGACCTCGAATAGGGATCGAAATCTGGTAAGAAAGCTTAGACTCATAGAAACTGAGAAGCATGAACAGATTAAGATCAGCAACAGCCTCAGCAGAAAGCAGAATCAGGTTACAAGAGAAGGTAGAAGACCAAAAGACCTGAATCCTGTAACTACAACCAGGGTTAAATGTGGTTTCGAGATTGAGAAGAAAAAGCTTCAAGGAATGAAGAACAGCCAAACCCAGGGGAACTAGGCGCTGCCAATTTGTGAAGAAAGTAGTTTCGAAGTAAATCCAAAACCAAAACAGGAACGAAGCTTCACACAAAAAAGGCCAAACAGAAATAACCCAAGATCCGGAAATCCTCACAAACCCACAGTCGAAAAGGATTAGAAGAAAGGAGAGATTGAACCAATTAAAAAAAAATCAGGAAGGGAGAACAGGTACAGGTTAGAAGATCTGGTTTATTTGAATGTCTTTTGAACAGCAGATCATCAACAACAGCTTCATCTGAATGAATACAGAGTCCTTCCAAACTTTGAAGAATCGGTTTGAAGATTGGGAAGAGGCTAAAGAACTGAAATACAAAACCAGAAAAAAGACCTAGCAGAACAGCAAGAAAAAACACAGCCCTCCAGAAATCAAGACCCAAAATCATCATCCTCCTCATCAGACTCTCCTAAGTCTTCATCCATGAATGATAATTGAAGCAGAGAATGGAAGATTTAGGCACAGGAAAAGCGAATCGGTCTATGAGTGGGTTAATACAGGCGTCGCCCGATTCGCAGAGCTCTTGGTGGTTTTGATCTTGAGAAAATAGATGATTAGTTAATGCAACAACAAACTTTCTGGTGTGGCTGTTGATGAAAGTTTGGATCAGGAATGCACATCCCAGGTTTATGATGATTCGTGTGGCATGGAGCATCACAATCTTGTTTTTTTGTGCATTGTCCCGTATAGTGGCCATGGCCATCATCTACATTTGTTGTAAATGAACATCATAAATATTTTAATAATACGATAAATGAACATAAAACAAGAAAAATGGAACACACAACCAAAGAAATACTATTAACTCTACCAGCAATAACCGATGATGAGACTAAAATAAAACCAAAGATCATAGCAATCGAAGGGGATCGATAGACAAAGGAATTTGACAAACCATCATACCCATCAATTGATGGGTGCTTACGGGGAAAATACAAGTTTTTTTTGTCGATACAAGAACAAATGCTGCCATATTAACAAAACAATATTAATGCCTACTCTAAATGATCAAATAATATTTTTGGTTCCAACTTGTATTATTTTTTCCTTAATATATCTCTTCTTAAAAAATAAGATCCCGAGTATGATTTTTATCAAATAAAAATAGAAGATATCGGCTTTTCCCATGTGTATTTAGAAAAAAATCTTGTATCCCTCGACTTGTGTGACGATCTGCCCAAGGAGGGTCAACTGACCTGCAACACAGGTACCGCTCTTGGTGTGGGCTGTTGAGTTGGATTATCCGAACATACCTGCAGAGTCTTTTGCAATTTTGGGCACATAGTTTATCCATCAGCTCAGCTACATGTTAATTTGGTGGTTGTGCAGTGTGCACTCCATAATCTTAGCTTTTTTTTTTTTGGTAAAGGGTCCCATATTTTATTGAAGGCAAAAGCTAAGAAAACAAAGTATTAGCAAGGACCACCGGACATGCCTGGTGGTCCATCAGAAACCAAAAATACAAGAATTAAAACTGAATTAGAATCTGTAGTAGTGATGGCCTGGCCATTCTATATCCACTAAAAATTCCGGCCTACCCATAATCTTAGCTAGAGGTCGTGCATTTGGGGACAGGTTGCTAGCTCCTTGCTTGGTTCCTTTTTGTAACCAAATGCATGATGGAATGAAATCTATGCTGGGCTTGGAAAAAAAAAGACCCTAAATTGTGAGGAAAAACACTACTGGGCTTGGAAAGAGTCAATTTCAGGGAGATATCTCAATGCCACACCGAACTAGAAAAGTTACATCTGATCTGACAGTAACTTTGTGTATTTTGCTTTCTTTGTAGTCAGCCTTCAAGTTTTGTAGGTACTCCAGAAAGATAAGATTACAACTAAGAAGCTGGAATAGCTCAGCTGGTTAGAGCGTGTGGCTGTTAACCACAAGGTCACAGGTTCAATCCCTGTTTCTAGCGTTTTTTATTTTCTCAGCCTTGGATGTAATCTGTGAGAATATAATATTGTACATGACTGTTAAAAGTTAAAACACATATTATATGCTATTACAAGGAAGGAAAGTGAGAAATGAAGTTTTTACCAGGTGGCAAAGATTTGAGCCATTGCTGACTGCTTTCATCCCAGTAAGAAGCTCAAGGAGAATAATACCAAAATTATAAATGTCTGACTTCACAGCGAGCTCGTAGGAATCATGATTTATGCTGCCAATGGCGCCCATTGTGAGAGTTGAAGCATCTCGTTTCGAAGCATCCAAGCTTATTGCAATCCCAAAGCCAAAGAGATGGGCTTCAAAATTATCATCGATAAGAATGTTTGAAGACTTGAAACCCCCGTGAATGATTTTGTCGTTCTGGTGAAGGTAAGCCAGTCCCCTAGCAGCTCCAACTGCTATTCTCAATCTTGCGTCCCAATCCAGTTTCACTTGATTTTCAGGTCCTGGTGCTTCTGAAGTTTGAGTTCCAGGTTCTGGATCTTCTGAAATTGCAGCTCCAGGCTCTGATGTTTCCTGGTTTTTCTGAAATAGCATTTTGAGTTTCTGTTTTTTCATCTGTCACAAAATATGTATATCATGTTAGATACCATTGTTGGTGGAGTAGAATTTGCAACTTCTGTGGAAACTATGTCTTTCAAAATACCGATTACGTCACTGATTGTGGGCCGATCAGAGGATTTCTCTTGGGTGCATAATCGGGCAAGGTTAAATAGCTCTTCTACTGATACAAAATCTTTACATGTAGAGGATATTTCAGGATCTACTGTCTCCATTACAGTTTGGTCCTCAATCTTGGACATAATCTGTGAGCAACAAGTTGTATGCTACCATTAAGATACAGGGTGTTATAAAATTTCGAGTAAAGAAAGATACGAACGAAGTTCTTACCAGATTCTGGAGATTTATTTCATTATCGACTGCTTTCATTCCGGTTAGAAGCTCAAACAGCACAATACCGAAACTGTAGATATCCGTCTTATCCGTGAGTCTTAAGGTTCGAGCATACTCTGGATCTATGTAACCAATTGTGCCCAAAATAGAAATTGAAGTATCTGTTGTCGGCACACATAAGCTCTTGGCAATCCCAAAGTCAGTAATACGAGCTTCAAGGTTCTCATCCATAAGAATGTTTGCCGACTTGATATCTCGGTGAATGATGGTTGGGTTGCAATCTCGGTGAAGGTAAGCTAGACCCTCGGCAACTCCAACGGCTATCTTCAATCTTACATTCCAATCAAGTTTCATTTGATTTCTGGGTCCTGTTACAAAACATGTACACCATATAAAGAATAACATCAAATAAAAGTTTAGTACATGCATGAAAGAGGGGCAAACTATGCTAATAAAATAATAATAATGATACTATAAGAAGACATGCCAACAGAAATATGTTGTATAAGGAGAAAGATAAAGCCAACTAACCATGTAGTAGATCCCAAAGGGAACCATTTGGCATGTACTCGTAGAAGAGCAGACACTGATTGGGTGAGAGCGAATAGCCAAGTAAGCTCACAAGATTACGATGTTTAATGCTTCCAATTGTTTTGAGTTCTATCTCAAACCTTAATGTTGTCGGGATTTTGATTATCAAAACATTTAATCGCAAGGGGTTTACACTCGTCCTTGACACATTTATAAACTTTTCTTGAAGCGCCACCACCGATGATGAATTTTTCGCTAAAATTCTCAGTTCCTTTGATGATATCAGCATAGGAGTATGCTGCCATATCATTATGAAGACATTGAATTTCTGGCGGACCTGAAAGGGTAGAACGTTAACAATAAATATACAGATTATAAATTCAACCAGAGGAATTAAAAAACTAACGGGAGAAAACCTGAAATTGAGTTATCATTTCTCTTGATGGACAGAGTGGTAATTACGACGATAACCAATATAAGCAAAACTATGCAGCTACAGGTTATTATCAGAACCGGAGGTTTGGATCCTGTAAAGTGAAAGTTAAACTAGTTTTAGGGAACAGGTAGAAGACAACATAAAATAAACGATCGATCCATATTCAAAACTATCATACAATACCTTTGGAGCCTTCGACATATTCTCCATAACATGATCGCGACCAATTGACACATAGCAACGGATTCCCAAAAAAGCTGAGAGATAAAGTAAATTATTAGCATTGAATAATACAAACCAAACAAAAACTTTATCACCTTTTAGGCAAAATTAGAACATCTTACCTTTCAGCTGGAAACCTTGATAAGGATAGAGGAATGGGACCTGATAGGTTGTTGTGTGAAATATCCCTGTATTCACACAAGTAATGAGTTAGGGTAGAACTTACACAACTGCACTAAAATGACTGCAATAGAACCAGGGCCTTACAATGCGTTGAGAATCAGTAACTGACCCAACTCGTTGGGTATCATTCCTGATAGATTGTTGGACGAAATGTCCCTGTAATATAACATAAGATTAGAACGGTATCGCTTATAATTAACTCACAGAATTTGGACATGAAACACATTTGGTTGAAAGTAACTCACAGAGTATCGAGACTTCTCAGTTTTCCAAGCTCAACTGGTAGTTGACCATCTAGGTGGTTCTTGCTTAAGTTTCTAGAAGAGAAAATGCACAAATCAGTTCCTACTTACTAAGTATTTCCCTTGGCATATTGATTAATAATTGGAGCAAGGCAGGTTACTAACAGTATGAGAAGATGCTGAAGACCACCAAAAGATGATGGCACACATCCTGAAAAAAAGTTACTTGAAATATCCCTGCAAATTACCTAAATACGTTAGCTTATACATACATTATAAGGCGGAAAATCCAATCTCATTGGACTTACAGTGTATCAAGATTTAAAATTCTCCCAATCTCAAAAGGGAGCTGTCCTTTGAAATGATTCGCAGACAGATTTCTGCATTTTTACACAAGAAAACTATATAGATCAAGCAAGGAGACAAAACACATTGCTTCCAAACAGAGAAGAACACTTACAGGTAAGCCAGCTTTCGTAATTTCGTAATTTGTTGAATCCCGAAGGGAAAGAACCATTTAACTTATTGCTGTTAACATTACTGAAGATAACATATAACAAGAATGAGAAACCTAATTAGCAGAAAAGGTAAGACAGATTCGCCAAACGAATAATACTCACAGCCGAACTAGATCTTTCAAACAGCTGATATTTCCAGGAATAGGGCCTTCTAGAAAGTTGTTGCCAAGATTCCTGTTAAAAAGAACTCAAATGTTTCAGAACTAATCAAATCGGAACAGCAGACAATTCAAATAGCAATGAAATACAAATTCAACTCACAGTCCCATCAGATATTTTGGATTTCCAAGCTGTTGTGGAATTCTGCCCACAAGGTAGTTGTCATGCAGCGTCCTGTTAACGAACCTCATTTGTTAGTGGCAGCTACATAAACATTATCATACTGATACCAAAGAGAGACGCTCACAATTATTGTAGATTCGACATATTTCCCAGGTCTGGAGGAATCGGTCCAGTAAATTTGTTTCCATTCAGGTACCTACACCGAAATAAAACGATCATTCAGGCTACCAAGTGCTTTTAAAAGAGTACATACAACTGCCTAAAACAACTCACAATTTTTGCATATACGGATTGCTAAATTTCGGAATTGGCCCCAAGAATTCGTTCTCGCTTAAATCTCTGAAAAGAACAAGTATACAAAGACATAAAATGTAAGAAATTTTCCAGCAATATAAATAAACAAAAACACAAAGTACAAGTACAATTAGAGCTACGATACATACAGCACGGTAAGGTATTTCATCTGGCCGATAACCTCAGGAATCTTCCCACTAAGTCGATTACCTTGTAATGCTCTAGTCAATGAACAACCAATTAGATGGTGTTGTTTTAAAATATAATACATCATCTGTGGGATCTCAACTTCAGAAGTTTTATTAAATTTCATGAGGAAAGTAAATGAATGGAGTAAAGAAAGAATTATACAAAATGGTAACTCGTAAAGAACCAATACTATCAGGAATTCCTCCTGTGATCTCATTGTAACCGATATCCCTGAAACCATAATAAAATGTATCAGATATGTGATAAAGTTAATTACAAGAAAAATTTCACAAAGTGGTTGAGCTAAACAACTTACAAGACTTCCAAACTTGAACAATTGCCGATACTTTCAGATATTGTACCACTTATATTATTGTAACGCACATTACTGTTATAGGTAACAAGAAGTCATATATCTTAATACAAACTAATTAAGCAATTCAAATAGAGACAAAAGAGACTTACAAGAACCACAAACTGGTCAACTGACACAAATCAGGAGACAATGTACCACTTAAAAAATTCGCCTTCAGTTTTCTGCAACAAAAATCAGTCTCAGTTGAAGAATGCAGAAGACAAAAAAAAGGTAACTCAAATACAACAAGTCGTCGAAAGTACTCACAAGTATTGTAATCCTTTATTCGAATAGATTGAATTAGGAATATTTCCATTCAAACGGTTATGGGCCAAATCCCTGATAAAAAACATATTAGTGACTTACAAAATCCTTTATTACTACTCATATTACTACTCACATCAAGATTATGAACCAAAGCAAGCCAACTCATGGCTATGGAAAGGCATAAACAAGGGTATAAAACATGTTAAAAAATATGGCAGATGGGGTGTAAACAATGGTAAAACCATAGACATTTGGCTCAATCAGTGGTTGGAGGGGACTCCATTCCCTATTCCACTAACTGACGAAGGGCCAAACCCAAACAGATATGTAAAAGTTTGTGACCTCTTCTGTGCCAACCAAAAGGAATGGGATGTCGCAAAGCTCAGAGATTGTTTCTCTGAGAACATAGTGTCAAAAGTTTTAAAAATCCAAATTGATACCAGCAGGAATGATGCTTTGCATTGGTCCCTAAACAAGAATGG
>JAJJMA010260288.1:974-26412 GCA_023529015.1 Papaver nudicaule | reverse complement strand
AACTTAAACAAACTGTAAATAAGCAAACTCAAATTAAGGAAAGCAGCGAATAGAGGTGTTGGTGTCACAACACAATCATGCTATTCAAATGAACAAATTCAACATCTTGGTTGCCCACGACCGAAATCTAGATGATATACCCCCAGAATCATATCTCTGTTCATTAGATAATAATGTGCTAACATCAACATCATCACCGTTTTTAGGTCATGCTCTTCCGATCGAGTATCCACTGATGTCCAGAAAATATCCGCCTGAAATTCTAGGAAACTAGGAAACTACAGATGCAGTAGACTCTAGGTCCAATTTGTATTGCAGCAGAAAATGATGTTACCGAATTAATTAAACAAGCAGTAGAGACTAAATATCTGATCAGAATCTAAACTTCTCCAATTCTTAAATTTTTGATGCATCCTATTTTGCAGACGATAGACTCGGGAATAGGCAAATCTTCGAATTGTGGATGACCAGTGAAAATGCAACAGCTTAGCTGGAAATGAGGCAGTTTGTAGGGTTGCTGAGAAGATTTCAAACTGGTTGATATTCTCTTTTTAGGCTAAGTCTAATGGGGATTCAACTTCCCTTAAAAAGTAGCATGACACATCAGCAAAGTAGCAACCCAAGTCTAATGGGAGTTCTACTTACGTGTTTATTTATATAGCATTTCCGCGGTACATTATGTAGCGTGGAAGAATATTCGCATCAACGCTACATAATGTACCGCTTGACCAAGACTGCAGTTGACCCGCGCTCAATGATTAACCGCGGGATTAAATCCCTCAAAACAATCGCGCAACCCAGCAGAACCTCATCTTCTCTTCTTCCTCCTCTTTCTCTTTTCCCCTTCTCTAAAAAACCGATTTTACCTATCTCAAATCTCTTAATCCATGAATTTTTTTTCTAATTCCTCCTAAGGGTTTGTAGAAGACAACGAGAGGAATCTATTGGTGTTGAATTTGTGAAATTTCATCCCCAATTTCGATTGAGGTGAGTTCTACAAATTTTAGGTCTTTTTTGTTCTTGATTTGAAGTTTAAATTGTTTCTGGATCAAATTCATGATTGTTTATGGTTGTATGATTGATATGTAGTGAAATTGTTGCTATGATTGATCAAATTAAGACAAATTTTTGTGTATTGAAATTGACATGATTTTTGTGTATTGAAATTGAAATTCATGTTTTTGTTTAGTGAAATAGACATACCAAAATCCATGTTTTTATGTAGTGAAATAGACATACCAAAATCCATGTTTTTGTGTTAATTGAAATTGTTGTGTTAATTTGATTGAAATTGTTGTGTCCTTTTGATTGAAATTGTTGTGTCAATTTGTTTGTTTTAGATACATGGACTTAACATCGTTAGTGAAGGTGTCCGGGTATGCTTTTGAGGCCAACCATGCATGCAAGGATAGTCCTTTCACCAAGCGTGAATACAGTGTTAGCAATAGCCTTCATTTGATCCAAACCCTTTACCTAATTGTAGTGAAACAAAATCTAAGAGCACAAGAATTATGTGATAAGTGCGGGTTTTCCAGTGTGTTTCAATTTGATTTTTCCAATGCCGATAGAGGCTTAGTGGAAGCCATTGCTGAGAGATGGTGGGAGACCAAGCGTAGTTTCCACTTTAAGGATTTTGAGGTTGGCTTACTACCGACAGATTGGTACATGTTGACGGGTATTCCGACTAGCCTCCCGGGAAAAACTAGGGTAGAACTTCCCCGTAACATGGGTGGTATAAAGTATCCTGCTATGGATGACTTATATTTCCAGGGAGTGAAAGCGAGGAATCAAATTGCAAGGGACGCTCGTGAAGCAGACCCTGATGAAAAATCAAAGAGATTGGGCACTGTTCACAGAATATGATTGGGCACCGTTCACAGAATACTGATCATGTTGGAGTGGGAAGCCATCTAATGGATCCCCGTTTGTTACCGAATCGTATGCCTCCTACCTTGTTGTCGCAGAACTATTTGTTTGACCCCATCGATCCGCCTCAGGAAACACTACCGGAGATACAATGGAGTGTGCCATTCTACAGCGAAACTCAAGGTCCAGTTGAAGTACCGGTTCCAATGCCTAGCAGTTGTCCGGTCGATTTTAGAGCCATGAACATGACCCAGGTACTACATTTATATTTATTTTTGCAATTTACTTGTAATTTACCTTGAATGTGTAACTAAATTCTCTTTTTTATACTTGTAGGATCAGACATATGGATTACTTGAAAATTTTTACGGCTACTACCATGCATCTCGTGATGTTGTATACGAAGAGTCAATGAAGAGGCATCAAAGTTCATGTTCATCATCTGGTTACTCTACTTCTTCGATACCATCAGTGTCGACCCCAAGAAGAACTGACATTAGGTGGTGGTACATATGAGGAAGCTTGTGCAGCCGCATCACAATTTCAGACACCACAAGGATATTATGAACCTGTGCGATCCAATCCTTCTACATCACAAAATCCACCACCACAGCGCCGTCGTTTGAACGAGTTTGACGAGATGATAGAAACCGTGGATGTGGTTCGAGATACCCAATATCCTCGTGATGAAAATCAATATTCTGGATCTCGTTGGGACTTCTTTCAGTGAATGAAAACTTATGGAGTGTTAATGTTTATGTTTGTAGTGTTAATGAAAACTTATGTAGAGTTATGGAGTGTTTATGTTTGTAGTGTTAATGAAAACTTATGTAGACTTATATTTGTAGTGTTAATGATTTTTTTTTTCTTTGTGCATGGTTTATTTTGCCTTTTGGTGTGAATGATTATTTGCTTTGTGATTTAATGTATTATTTTGGTGTGAGCTTTATGAATGTTTTATTGATCTTTTGTTTTTCTTATATTAGGAGCTATGATGATGAGGAAGAGGAACTCGAGGAGAATTTTGTACAAACTACCGGATGATGATGAGGAAAGGAACTCGAGGAGAATTAATGTTGTAGCAGTGGTGGCAATTTTGGAGAGAGGCAAAATCTACGCCAACCCGTCCCGCATGTAGTGAGGAAAAGAGAAAGGGTGCACAGAAATCGTGTTGATGCGGATAGGAAGATGATGAAACAATACTTCGACTGCAATTGTACTTATGGGCCTAAGATGTTCAAAGCTCGGTTTGCTTTGCCCCGTCCTGTTTTTCTCAGAGTTTTGGAGCAAGTTTGTCACTATGACAAAGATTTTCTTCAACAAACTGATTGTTGTGGCATTCCTGGCCATAATCCATATATGAAGATGATTGCCGTGATGAGGCATTTGGAGCTCCCTGTTTAATTATATCGAAGAAGACTTCAAATTCCAAAACCAATATGTGCGCGATGCAAGAGGCCTGTCAGACCGATGGTGGAAAATACGTCAAAACGTTCATGATTTTATGCACTTGGGGAAATTGGCCCGAGATTTTCTTGGGAAAGATGTTACGGAGGATGAAGTTTATGCCAGGACTTTGAAGGTATGGAAACAAGGTAAAGGAAAGGAATTCGAGTACGAAACACATTACAATGAGCTAAAGGATTTTCTCAAAACCTTCGAAGTATTATGAAGGATTTTCTTATTAGTTATTCAAGTAATTTAGAAGTCAATGTAATTCCTGTAAGGAATACTCATTCGTAATTTTCCTCCCAAAAAGTGTAACGAACACATTACTCGAATGAGCGAATTTTAGTTTCATTGTAATCCTTTAAATTATTAAGTTAATGAATCTCTTTTTTTAATATGTGGTGCAACTTATCTTTATTTATGATGATTTGGTATGAGAAAACTCATTTTTGTATAAACATTGTCTGTGGATTGGTGGTGTAACGGGAGTGTGAGGAAAAAATGAGTAGGATGAACAACTATTGATCTTGGTGTAAACCGAGTGTAAATAAAAAAAAGTCAAACAGACCGGCGCTGAATGATATAGCTTGAGATACCAGCGCTTAATCATAAAGCGCTAAAGTGAATATTCTTAAGAGAATATTCGGTTTGGCGCTTTATTATTCTGCGCCGATACACTTTTTGGGCGCTACATCATTGAGCGCCTAAGTAGCATTGCAACTTCCGCTTCCCTTATTTAAGGGAAGTGGAAGTTGAAGTTGGTGTTTACGCCACGCTTTTAAGTGAAGTTGAATCCCCATTAGACTTAGCCTTAGTAGACATATAATGAAGAAGTGAACCAGTATAAGAGGTAGGAAGTGTAGGCTATTTTGTAGAACTAAACCTGTATCAATAGGTCTCCAGGTTGTGTATTAAGTTTAATAGCTTGTTATTTTTATCGTGCCAGACGTGTGTCAATTTGGTTATGCTGATGGATAATCCTAGTTACTCAGTATCTTGCAGTAGTAAGGTTATATCAAGTTAGCAACCAGTATCAGAGGTAAGCAGCATAGGCTAATAATGACCAGTATCAATAGGTCTCCGGGTATATGTAGGCTGTACGTGCTGCTGTAAATTCAAGAATAGCTTAATGGTGCTCTGGTGTCTCATAGGTAGAGAAAGAGCTAATCTTTTGGAGAGATTGCAAAAATAATTGCACTGATGGAGACAAGTTGGATTTAGGCAAGGCAAGAAGTTAGGTATGTCAAGTTCAGGAGTTGCAACTTTTCTGCATTGCATTTATATGCATTCCTGCAAGAGACCTTATATGGTTTTCTGTGAAAAGCCGTAAACATGAATCTAATATGTTCTATGAATACCTAGAGCTAAAATATTTCTCAGGAAAAGGTGGCTAGCTTGTAATAGTTAACACTTAATTTTGTCGTAGTTACCAGACTGATACTGTAGATTATCATTTCTTGAATGTGGTTCTGCTATTTTGATTTGGATGGGACTAAATTAACATTACTTTAGACAGAAGCTGAGGTAACCGTCTTGTCTCTGATGTTATGTTTTCTGGTGCAGCAGTTGTTCCTCTAGAGCTATGTGCTCTTGTTGTTGCTGTTGTTCCTGTGTTCTTTCAGCCTCGATTCATCAGGTTTAATTCCATTGCTAGCGTTAATCACAGGGATCAAGCGTCAACATGATCAGGTGCAGTTACTCTTTCAAACTGAGTTGCTCTTTACCAAGTAATCAGAATTCAGGTTTCAGAATGTTCTTCTTTTTAAATTGGGAAAAGTCGTAGAATTCCCCCAAAATGGACTACAGCGGTTGAGTTTTGACCTACTCCTGAAAAATTTATCCAAATACCCCTAAAATGTTAAGTTTTCCATCTAACTTGGTTAGTGCGAGCTCAGCTGTCCACCTCAGCAAGAATGTCCACGTGTCGAGTTGTGGTTGGTCCAAATATCATCCATTTTGGTGTTTAAAAATCCTTAAAGGCCTATATTCGAGTGACACGAGGCTGGGGTAAAATTGACAATTGTTGCACGCATGCGAGCTCGCATGCTTGCACTAACCAACAAATGAAATAGGATTTCACTAATTTTTTGTTGGAAGGAAACAGGGGCTAGTGCCCCAAACAGGATCTCACTAATAAAATGGTTTGTGTGTCTGCATTGGCACTTGACAGTTGTAGCCTCTTTTTGTTACATGTTCTATACGTGTAATACCGCAATTACAAAATTAACCCCAAGTTATACTGTACAATTTTCTTTTTCTCGTTACAGGACAAGAGAATATCATTCTACTCTGTTTCCTTCTCATTCTTCTAGGATCAAAACTCCATAAATTAATAAATCATTCATTCAAACACTGATTTGATTTGATTATTTGATTTGAGTGAAGAAGAAGATGCCGTTACGTTATGTTAGTAAAGGAACCCAAAACGAAATTAAGATATTTTACAGAAACATATGGTTGGTTATTGGTAAATTTCATTCCTTTCTATGAAATTTGTGATTTTCTAATCATGGGTTTTGATGATAATGCAGATGATATTGGGAACGGAATCGAGGTCTGTGCATCGGGGCATGGGTCAGATTCTGGGTCGGGTTGAAAACCGGACCCGAATAACCCGTGTCTTTCTTTACAGATATTAAGAGGTACTTATATTAGTTTCATAAATAATTTTAAGTCGGTACTCAAGACTTATCATTAATTCACTATTGAGATTTTTTTGGGGAATATGGTAATTTAATGGGGGTTGTGATCTTCCAAAAATCGTCATAATTTCTCTCTTTATACTGTGACTTCATGGTTTTTACTTTCTACTGTGACGATTTTTGAGGACCACAGTCCCCCAATAAATCATCACACCCAAAAAAAAAAAAAAAAAAAACAGGTTATATTAGTTTCATACTCCCTCTTCCAGTTTAGATGGCAATATTAGGGTTTTGATATAGTCACCTTATATTTGCTAAAATTAATGTTTTTCTATAAAATTTTTGAAAAAATCTTTGCATTTTAGTTTCGGAACGTAACATAGAAGATAAAATGCTAGGGTGTTGTTGAAAATTTTATGGCAAAACATCAATTTTAGCGTGTTTACGGCGATTATATCAAAACTCTAATATGCCATCTAAACTGGAACAGAGGAAGTAATTAATTTGAAGTCGGTACTCAAGACTATCATTAGTTCACTGATAAGATTTATAAAAGAAGAAAACGACTTCAAAGTTCAAAAAAGCAAGACCCATTTTGTTTCTCCTCTCTTTTTTCCCTTATCTCTTTATTTTTGTTCCAAAGCTTCGTCACCATCCACTCTTTCACTCGGGCTCTTTTCTCCAAAGCAACTTTCTTTTCTTTTTTTTTTTAATTTTGAATCTCCATCATCATCTCTCTCTCTAATTACTTAGCAAGTGTTAAATCTATATATAAACCCCCTAAACATCTCTCATAATGGCTGAAGAGGAACCCACACCAAAAGCTGATCATGAAGCCCACACAAAGTTGATCGAAGAGAAAGCAGGATCATCAGAAAGCAGCGCCATGACTTCCGACTCGAAATCATCCGGCGGTTCTCGTCGACTCATCTGCTCAGTCATACTAATCTTTCTTCTCTTAGCAGGTATAACCACACTTATAGTATGGTTAGTATATCGCCCTCACAAACCCCGCTTCACCGTGGTCGGCGCTGCAATATATGAACTCAACACAACCGCACAATCGGTTATGACAACAACCATGCAGTTCACGATCGTCACAAGGAATCCCAACAGAAGGGTGTCTATATTCTACGATCGTCTTTCGGCTTACGTTTCGTACCGTAACCAAGCGATAACACCGGCGGTCATGTTGCCTGACCTGTTCCACGATAAGAAGAGCACGGTGGCTTTGGCGCCGGTACTGGGCGGCGGTGGGGTGGCGGTTCCGGTTTCGCTTGAGGTTGTGAATGGTTTGGTTATGGATGAAGCGTATGGTGTTGTTGGGTTAAGATTGGTTTTGATGGGGAGATTAAGATGGAAAGCTGGTGCAATTAGGAGTGCCAAGTACCGAGTGATTGTCAAGTGTGATGTGTTGGTTGGTTTCAAGAAAGGGCTTTTAGGTCAAGTTCCACTACTTGGATCTCCTGGATGTGATGTTGCTGTATAAACTTTGTTTTTCCTTATGACTGTAATAAGTTTCTATATGTTTCACTTGTTGGTTTTTGTATAAGTATAATTTCTCTTTTTTTGTCTTGTTAACATCTTTCATATCCCATTTGGTCTTGTTTTTGATCAGTAGCTAGGGTAATTATTTCTAGCTAGCTTGTTATAATTATGTTGTACTCTCTCCATTTCAAAAATATAGGCACATTATATATTTTTTTTAAAAATAAGAAATTTAATTAAACTAAAAATATTTTACTAGAACTAATTTTAATCTTTTTTATCGTTCAAGCTTGTTAGTTTACTGTATTATCTTTCGTTGTTCGTCTAGAATATTATTCTCTTCTTATTCACTAGCTAGACATACAATTTTCTGATATATACATATTCGGTATGCTCTGTGAGTGGTTGTGGTATCGCCTTCATTTTGTTTTAGGATTTCGCGTTTCGAAACCTACTTGACTGCTAGTAATGGCAACAAGCGAACAATGTGTACGATCAGATTTTGAATTGGCTGTTCTAATAGCATATTTCTCATATATATACTACCTCCGTTTCATATAAATTGAGTCAGTTGGCTTTTCATTTTAATTGTCTCATATATATGACATCATTTTATATTTATCAAACAGTCATATTTACAGAACAGTCATATATTGGCTGTTCTAATAGCATATTACATATACTACCTCTGTCTCATATAAAAACCAACTAGCTCAATTTATATGGAACACAGACTAAAATCAAAAAAACAACTAACTAGCTTAATTTATGTGGGACGGAGGGAGTATATGGCTTAAACTACAAACTCGTTATAATGAGTTTAGCAACGTCCTAGCTAGTAACCGTGTTTCCACTATATTCAGCACTACCCGCAAAAGTCACAAAGTACTGTTAGGTTCGATGGCTTTTGTTTTCATCTGTTTGAGATTTAATTCTCTCTACTTTTTAGTATGCATTTTTTTGGTGTTTTCTTCTTCCTCTCGTTTGCGTACAAAAGAAGTTGGGCATCTGTTTTGGTGGGTGGGATGGGAATCAATTGAAAAGTAACCCACAACAGTTTTTAAATGGACACGTATAACCATCCATGCAACTACAAGGTAAGAGAACCCATCCTTAGGCTTAGTCTTATGGTGTCCAGTCTAGTATACTAGACTGGACAGCCACGTCAGATAGTAAGGGAGGGGTGGTCTTATGGCGTGGAGAGATTGGACGTCCAGTCGCTGAACCATTCAGCGCTCAGCGCTGAACCATTCGGCGTTTTCGAATAACGCTGAATGGTTCAGCGCTTGACCGTCAACACCAGGTCAAAGCGCTGAACGGTTCAGCGCAGAAGATTTCTGCTACAAAAATCGACAGGAGCCCTTTCTCCCCCATTTTCTCTTCTTCTTCTCTTCTTCTCCGCCCAAACCCTATAATGCGTACTCAAGTTCTCCGGGTGTAGATTATATTTCGTTGATTCCCTCCGTGAGATTGATCTACGTTCAATTATCTATCATTTGCCCCAAGTTTCACTCATTTTCAATCACAATTTTCACTAAAGGTATGATGTTTAAACATTAGGGTTTTATTTTACTTGATTTTTGATTTTGATTGTATTTTGATGAAATTGATGTTTTATGTTATCTTAGTTTGATACTTTGGATGAGATGTGAACAAAATTTCCAAGTGAATTGATATTTAGAATTTTTTACATTTAATTTAGGGTTCAATTTAGGTACATTATGAAAGGAATATTGAGAAGAAATTTTGTTCTCAAAGTGGTTTCATATGCTTTTGTTCTCACACCAAAATCAATTGCTTCTCTTCTTCATTGATTTTCCTCTTCTTCTTCTTCAAAATCTTGTTATTTAGTTCAAAATCTTGTTATTTATTTGTTTTTTAAAAAAAGATGACTCAATTTAGCATAAAAGAGGATGAAGCACTAATCATGGGTTGGATTATAGCAACAAACAATTCGGAAAAGGGAAAAGATCAAAAAGGTTCAGAATTTTGGAGGAAAATTATGGAGGAATACAATTTGAGATGGAAGGGTACGTCAGTGAGGGATAAAAAGTCTTTGCAAAATAGGTGTAACACGATTAGAAGTGAATGTAAAAGATTTAATTCATACATCAGACCCTACTTCCGCCTAAAACCAACCGGACAGACCATAGACGATTATGTAAGTATTAGAATTTTTTTTAATGTTTTTGTGTAGTTTCAGAAGAACGAGGCACTAATTATTTTTTTTTTACAGTATCGGAATGGTCGTCTGAATTATGAAATCGAAGAAAATACAAAATGGAACATGAACATTCTTGGAGACTCTTGAAAGAATATTGTGTAGACTTCAATCCGGAAATTGGTAATGATGTTGATCCTCCTCAAAACACTCCAAGAACTCAAGGAACTCAAGGAACTCAAGGAACTCAAGGAACTCAAAACACTCAAGGAACTCAAAACACCGAACCTGGTCCTTCTCAAAACACCGAAGCTGGTCCTTCTCAAGCACCTCCTGAGAATTTGGAAGGAGATTTTGATGATCTTAGGATTTTAATTCCTAATATCACATCAGCCTCCCCTAAATCCTTCATGTCAAAGTTAGAATTGAGGAATTTCTTAGTTTCCTCCACAACTAATAAGTTCGATCCAAAGATAAGCATGTCATCCACATATAAACTTAGAATTACACATCCAGATTCATCTTGTTTACTATAGATACATTTATCTGCATCATTCACCACGAAGCCATATGACAAAACTACTTTATCAAACTTCTCATGCCATTGCATAGGAGCTTGCTTCAGACCATAGAGAGATTTCACTAACTTGCACACTTTCTTCTCTTGGCCTGGCAATATGAAACCTTCAGGTTGTTCCATATATATCTCTTCTTCTAAATCACCATTTAGAAAAGCAGTTTTGACATCCATTTGATGCACAACTAACTTGTGAATAGAAGCTAGTGCAATCAAGCAACGAATTGATGAGATACGTGCAACAGGAGCATATGTATCACAGTAATCAATACCTTGTCTTTGTTTAAAACCCTTGGCAACTAGTCTTGTCTTAAACTTCTCAACTTCACCATCAGTTCTCAACTTTCTCTTGAATATCCATTTACTTCCTATTGCCTTAGCACCAGGAGGTAAATCGACCAATACCCAAGTTTCGTTAGATAAAAGCGAATGCTTTTCATCATTGATGGCTTCTTTCCAGAAATTAGCATCTCTAGAACTCATAGCTTCCGCATAAGTTTTAGGGTCATCATCGGTATGCATAACATACTCGGTAACTTTAAGAACTTTGTTCTTATTAGCCTCCACAAGGTAATAAACAAAATCCGGGTCCTTCTTTTTCTCAATTCTTCTTCTCTTACTCCTTCTAGGTTCGATATCTTCAGTAGGCACTGAAATATCGTTGTTATGAGTAGGAGAAGGATCTTCATTGTTATCAGTCTCCATTTGTTCTAGACCAGGTAACAATGGACTTTCATCATTGTTATCAGTCTCCATAGGTTCTGAACCAGATAACAATGGATTTCCTGTGGGTTGTGTTTGAGAATTAGACCTTGTCATGTTCTCAAAGAACTCTACATCTACAGACTCGATAATCTGAAATGTATCTAGAATCAAACATCTATAAGTAATACTATTAAGAGAATAACCCACAAAAGCACATTCATAAGCCCTGTTTCCCAAATTTGGTCTTTTAGGATCAGGCTTTCGAACATATGCTAAACAACCCCATGCCTTGAGTCGCTTCAAGTTGGGTTTTCTCTTAAACCACAATTCATAAGGTGAAACATTCTTCTTTTTCAACTCTATTCAAAATATAACATGCAGACAACATAGCTTCACCCCACAAAGAATTAGGCAAACCAGAACTTATAAGCATGCAATTAACCATATCAATCAAGGTTCTATTTTTTCTTTCAGCCACACCATTTTGTTGAGGCGTATAGGGTGCAGTACATTGATGAACTAAACCATGCTCTCGACAAAAGGAATCAAATTCAGTAGGAAAATATTCACCACCACGATCAGAACGTAATATCTTAATTTTGTGTTCTAATTGTGTCTCTACTTCTGCTTTATAAATTTTAAATTTATCAAAGACTTCATCCTTAGTTTTCATCAAGTAAGTGTAAGCATATCTAGTACTATCCTCTATAAATGTGACATAATACTTATTTCCACCACGAGTGGCAGAACCATTCAAATCACCTACATCACTATGTACTAACTCAAGTAAGAAGAATTTCGTACTACAGACTTATGATGTATTCTAGTTATCTTTGCTTGCACACAGATTTCACATTTAGAAGCATGATCAAAATTGCAATCAGAAATCAATCCTAAACGTTTCATGTTTCTAAGAGAACCATAATTCACATGACCAAACCTAGCATGCCATAAATCAAAAGAGTCAACAATATAAGCAGAACCATTATTTATTAAATTAAGCTTAATCAATCCATTACAAGAGTATCCTTGTCCAATAAACATTCCGTTCTTGGACAATACCAACTTATCAAACTCAAACCCTACCTTGAAACCAGCCTTGCTTACAAGGGTTCCAGAAACAAGGTTTTTACAAATGTCAGGGACATGATAAACATTAGTAAGAGTAACAGTCTTTCCCGAAGTAAACGAGAGTTCAACAGTGCCTTTGCCAATCACCGTGCTGCTCAGATTGTTTGCTGAAATCACTTGACTTCCTTCCCCACTAACTGGAACATATGTCTTGTAAAGATTTTTATCCATACAGATGTGAATGGTTGCACCAGTGTCGTACCACCATCCACTACTATAATCTGCAACAGTATTGGCCTCTTGCACTACTATGACAAGTTTGCTTTTATCTTCGACCATGTTTGCCTGTTTCTTCTTGTCTCTCTTTTGCTTACGACAATCACGAGCAAAATGGTCGGGTTTCTTACAGTAGTAGCAATCTCCTTGCTTATTTCCTTTCTTGTTGGATTTCTTCTTAAACTGAGCATCATTCCGAACATTCAAAGAATCAGAGTGTTTTGATTCTTCCACATTATTAACCTTGGAATGATTCTCAGTTTGCTGACTATCCTTAATCTCTCGCTTACGAGCATCCTCTTCAATACGAAGATGACGCTGTAAACCTTCTAAGTCATAGTCAGTTTCAGCATGCTTAAGTTTCTTCTTGTAACTATTCCAGGAAGGGGGGAGACGAGAAATGATAACCCCAACCACGAATGAACTTACAAGGTCAATACCAGCATCTTTCAAACTATTAACAATAAGCAAAAGATCACTGACCTGGGCAATGATAGACTTACTGTCCACCATTTTCCATTCCATAAAATTGCAAATCAGGAACTTCTTGTTACTGGCTTCAGAGATCTTGTATTTGTTCTCCAGTGCAGTCCATAGTTCCTTCGCAGTTGCATACGTACGATGAGCATTATAAACGTTAGTCCCCAAAGCATTCAGAATATGACCACGGCACATGAAATCATCTTCTTCATGCTTATTTCGCTTGGTCTTCAAAGGCTCATCGTCCTCGTTAGTAGGATCAGGAATTTCCTCCAACCCATCATCCAGAATGTACCATAACTTCAAAAACATCAAGTTCAATTTGAGAGTTTCCTGCCAGCGAGTGAAACCCTCTCCTTCAAAACGTTCTAGCCTATTAAAAGTCTGATTCATTACTTGCAGAGATTGTGCAGCAGCAATTGAAGATTCACCCTCCATCTCGAAAGTAATTGTCTAAAACTGTTGGAAAATTGGAGCAAACTAGGGTGAAACGAATTGTTGTTACCGAAAACTTCAAGGCTCTTATGCAGATTCTTTTAGACAATTATTCGACCCTTCCAATAATTGGCAAGTACAACAGGTCTAGCGAATATTGCCTTCAGGATACTTGAAGCCTCACAACTTGTTGAAACCAAAGTTTGTACTACCTTGATTCAACCAGGAACACACAGGGGAGAAGATAAGAAGTTCTGATGATGCTTGTAGAAGAAAGAAAGTTTGATGTGTTTGAAGTGAAATCATGGGAGACTGTTTATAGAGGTATTCACGTCTGTTGATGAATTGGTACCTTTTCATCAACAGGTTTCTCTTCACGAATGGAGGCGTCCTTTCATCAACAACCGTCAATGGTGACTGTTGGAAACCGAAGATTCTCGAAAGGTTTTTAACTGTCATCCAGAAACCTAATTTCAAAAATTCTTCCAACCGTTGTGGTGTCATGGGGAATACTGTTTCCGTTCTCTTTTAAAGGAGATACAAAGAAGCGAAGCAGTATGGGTGGTAGTCAGTGTAGGCTATACAGTAGAACTAAACCAATAAGAATAGGACTCCAATTATATGTAGTTACTTTAGGAACTTGAAGTTTTTGTCGTGCCAGGCATGTGTCAAATTTGTTATGATCACGGATATTTCTGCTTGTTCAGTAGTCAGTATAGCTCATAGTAGTACGGTTATATCAACCAGTTTAGGCAATGGTTTGGTAAAACACAAATAATATCGAATGATGTGTTGAGAGAATGACTCAGGTCAAATCCCGACATTGGAAGAAGCTGAGCCATTCTCGTGGGTATAGATGAAGCTGGAAGAGGTCCTGTTCTAGGTAATTGGAAGAGATTTACGAATGCTACACCCCTACATTTCTCCCCCACATCAACCCACCTCAGATTTGCAGGACCCATGGTCACCGAATGGACCAGTAGCCGAAGTAATAAAGTGTCATATTGGTTTTGACAACTTTTGATATGTGCATCCCAATAAGTCTAGGTATACATCAAAAAATCAAGCATTTTATCCCGCACACGCATCCGACGGTCAGTACTCTGTGGGCTGTGCATTAGGATGGGTGTAATGTAAAGTTTAAAGCATCCGACGGTTTGCTCTCTCTTTGCTAGATTTTTTGATGGATTTTCTTCTGTACGAGTAGAATTTTTATCTGCATCATGTGTTATCGTGTCCGTGTCTCCGCGTCCACGTAAAATGCACACTAGGTGGGAAGAAATTGCTTCGCTGCTCTTCAATTTGAAGCCCACAATTCAAAAAAAAAAAATTGAGTCAATATTATCCACTCCACGTCATGAGTCAAAGTAAAGTAAAATAAAACCGGATTTTCTCGCCTCTCCGTTTTCCTTATCTTCTTCTTCTTCACAGTGAAATAAAAACAAGAACCATTTTGTTATTTACTACCCCACTGAAATTACTTCTGTTAGGGTATTTGTGCTCTGGATCCCTCACATTCCACCCGGTGAGTTAATATCTGTGTATCTATCTTTTCCCTTTGTAAAATCGAATTAGTGTTTTTATTAATTTACAAATTTCTTTCAAAATTGTTAATAACTTCAACCATGTATGCTGAAATGGAAATTAAATCCTTAATTTTCGGTATTGTAAAATCGAATTAGGATTTTTATCAATTTACAAATTTCTATCAACATTGTTAATAATGTATGCTGAAATGGAAATTAAATATGTGTTAATTTTGTATAAGTTTAGGTTTTATGTGATAATGGTGTGTGAATTTCTCTAACTCACTCACTGTTGCAGGACGGTGAAGAGGATCGGAAAATGTCAAGGTTACTGGAGGAAATCATAGAGGAGAACATACTCACGAGGTTACCCGTCAAATCCATCGGAAGATTCAGGTGTGTATCCAAAAATTGGAATCTTCTTTTTCGAAACCCTAGATTTATCAGAAATCATCTCAACCATGCGAATTTAGCCAACAAGTTCAGCATCTTGGCTACCAATTACGAATTCCATGATAATAGCTGTTACGAAACGCATCTCTATTCTATAGACAGTAATGTTTCATTTTCATCATCATCGCCATGTCATGCTCGTAAGATTGATCATCCATTTATGTCTCAAAGATATACGCCTCATGTTCACGGTTCTTGCAATGGTCTTGTTTGCATTGGTACATTTTCTGAAAATATTTGCATTTGGAATCCGGCTACCCAAGAATATAAACTAGCACCGGAAGCCCCAATTGGACATCCTTCTGCCGACATGAGAGGAAGTATTTATGATATTTCATATGGGTTTGGATTTGATTCAAGGAATGATGATTATAAGGTGCTAAGAATTGTGGAACATAAAGAAGAAGGTGAAGGTTCTGAAGCTAGTGTTTACTCGTTAGCTTCAGATTCATGGAAGGAACTTGGTTCCACTCCTTATTATTCATTTAATAAGAAAGATTGGCTTCTTCTTAATGGCGTTCTTCATTTGGTCGCTACTGTTAGTCGTGTTGGAATCAAAACCAGTGTTGTTGTTTGTTATGATATTTCTAACGGGACATTGTGTGACGTGTTATTGCCTAACGGCAATTCAAATGACGGTGTGGACCACTTCATGTTTGATTTGGGCATTTGGGAAGGGAAAATCTGTCTACTTCGTAGAAATTACACGGAGGGCCGTGGTATATGTACGCATCAAAACGATCACATCGATGTGTGGACATTGGTGGATAACAAGTGGAGTAAGCATTTGAAGATTACTGCACAAATGACAGATATGTATTATGGACGTCCAATGCAAACTCTACAGAATGGCGAGATCCTACTTGAAGGTGGACCAACTGGGGAAGAGGGCATTGGTTTGATTTTGTATAACCCTAATCTTGAAAGAGCTAGAGCTCTAAGGATACATGGTTTCCCAGACAAGTCTGACGGTCCAGTGAATCAGACTTATGTTGAGACTTTAGTTGCACTCAACTCCGGTATTTATGTTGAACAATAACAAAGAAGTAAAACCAAGAGAGAGAAGAAACAGATAACAATGACTGATGAGGATCTATTATAGGGGAATAGATTATAGGGGAGGAAGATATGGTAGAAAGGGAGGGTCCTCTATTTTATGTTTATGCGCTAAAGAAATGGAAGCAGAAATGGTTCATTTTGTTATATGTAGCAGTGGATTATCGAAGAACCAAATTGAGCTTAGGCTCATGGTGGTGATACAACAGCATTTTGGGTAAATTTCCAACAAAGTTATTTCCATGTATTTTGCATTTTTAGGTTGAAATTTCCATATGTGACTGAATGTAGTATTAACCAAGCATCTTGCATATTTTTTCTTTATCCACTTTAATTAGGTCTGCTTTTGTGTTGGTGTTTGGAACTTCTGTAAACGAGTGAATTTACAAGCGAAGCATCACATATTTTTTGACTCGAGTAAGGTCCTCTCTCATTAAGCAATTATCTGTTGATGTTTGTAACTTTCACATGCAAATTGATGTTTGTAATTTTCTTTTATCAACTCGAGTAAGGTCCTCTCATCAAGCAATTATCTGTTGATTTATGTTTACCTCGTGATGTGACTGATAGATGAAGCAGTCGAAATAGAGCTTTTTGTATCGTGCTCAAACTGTTATGTGAGCATTGAGCAGCTTGTAGTTTATGAGGTTGGCTGATTGTTTCAGGCTAGGCACATTGGTTCAGCCTTAGTTAAAAGTAAACTTGTAAGCGTAACCAATTAGAAATATTGCATATACAATCATGTTTTATGTTTTTTGGGACGGGGCTAAACGTTATTCTCTGATCATATTTAATAGAATCTTGAAACTTAAGTTTGGAATCAATAATACAAAAATTGGATATTGTCTCCATGCTGTGTTTGTTTATGGCGTCTTCGAGGTGCCTAAGTGTGCCAATTTTTTGCTAGGGAATCTTGAAAAACGGTTCCTCCTTGATTTATTTGTGGTATTCGTTTATTGGTACTAGCTTAGATTATTTTTTAAGGAGATTACTGAAGTACATTTTACCAAACTGAATAGAGAAAATATGCTTTTGCTCATTTTTGCTTGTTGCTCTGCTCATAACAACCTTGCAGTCTTATGTAGTTATGGTTATTTGGTTCATATAGGAGTATAGACTCAGTGTTATCTTTGCACATTATACCAAACCCTGTGAATCTCATCCACATTATGCAAAAAATGAAACATATATCCGCAAGATATGCAGTTAGTGTAGGGAGAAATCAACTCTTCCCTGGGGTGGAGGAACATTTTTTGGGCAACAGTGCCAGACAATTCTAGCATGTGATCAGGATCTTAACTTTTCTGATTCTTAAATTTTTGATACATCTATCTGTACAGATGAAAAATTCTGGTACGGTCCGTAAGGAAAAATAGTGGAATTGTGGATGTTATAGGGGCCAGTGCAAAAGGTGTAGCTTAGCTGAAGTAGAAAGTTTGGCTTGAAAGCATGCAGTTTCATGGGTTGCTGAGTATTGAAGGAGGTAGTCAACATAGGCTATATGTAGAGCTAAGCCAATAAGAATAGGACTCCAGATAAATGTAGTTACTTTAAAAACTTGACATTTTTGTTGTGCCAGGCAGTCTTGTTTGGCTCACGGGCTTGCTCAGTAGTCAGTATAGCTCATAATGGTACGGTTACATCAACCAGCTTAGGCTATGGTTTGCTAAAACTCAAATAATATAACATTAGGTGTTTGAGAGAATGACTCAGGTCAAATCCGGCAATGGAAACGGCTCCCAGAATGGGTTTCATAACATTAGGTGTTTGATTTAGTTATCTGGTATAGATGAAGCTGAGAGAGGTCTTGTTCTAGGTAATTCCATTCCTTCATTTTTCTTCAATTTTTTATTTATTCTTATGTGCTTCTAATTCAACTGGTTTTGCGATTTACTGTTTGGGTCTTGAAATTTTACCAGAGCCATGGCTTATGGATGCTTATATTATATTATCTCCTATCAGGATACTCAATCCACCTTGAGTTTTTTGTGCATCCTTAAATTTTCAACATGTTTTGTTTGACATCGAAGACGAATAAAGGTGTAATCATTCCCCCACGAAGAACTGTTTAGACAAGGGGCTCGGCATCCCAGATAACTAAATCAAGATTTCATGGACATAAGGAGAATTAGAGGGAAGTCATGTATCATGAAGACACTTGTGACCAGAATTCGACAGAACAGTAGAAAAATCACTTGCTTTCGCAGTACTGCTTACTCGTGAAAAGATTTTGATCTTTTAAAAAGTTCTATCCTTGATCGCTGAAGAAGGTAAGTATTTTTTTTTAGGAGTTCAGTTAATAGCATTCCCCATCATTTTAATATGTCATTGTCAGTTACCGAGATTTTTCGGAAATTAAAATATCCATGTTTCATTTTCTAAACAATCTGTATCCTAATTTTGTGTCATTTAACAAGTAAATGAAGAATGAAAAAGTTTAAGGAAGCGGTAGTTGTTAAGAATGACTTTAAACTAAATTTTGTTGGTTGCCTTCTACCCCTGGTAGATCTTGTATCTTCCTTCTCATCTCACTGATGAATTTTGAACTATGATTCGTGCTAACTTGGTGATCCATCTATTAGAAGTTTGATGGTTTGATAATTAGAGTGTAGCTGCCTTCTTGTATCTGTTTTTAATATTCGCTTAATTCAAATGTTAGTCCTTTAGCTGCAACATTGTCAGGGTAATATGCCCTTGGTGCATTCGTTGCAAAACTCCCATTTTCCCTTTTTTATACTTAAGTGATGTACTATCCGCATTGAACTTATGCTATTTCATCATAATTATCTTAAATGAAATGTCAGATAATTCTACCAGGGGCCTCGTAACTGCAGTTCCTGACTTGCGTGTTCTTCAAGCCAAGGTAAATCTCCCCTTTGGTATAGAGTAAAGTTTAACCTCTTTAGTGTAGAGTGAAGTTCTCAGTCAAATTACAAGTGCCAATGTCTTTCAATCTATGATGACTGATGGAGGTCTCTGAGTTTCTTTTTATGTAGTTAGTTGTGCTAGATTTTTCTATGTGTAGGCATGAACAATATCAGGATTATGTGGATACTGTAGGAAATCCAGAGAAATACAGAATAAGGTTGGCAGAAAGATTTCCATGTATTGCAAAGAAAGCTGATAGTCTTTATCAGGTACATAGTGGAGCGAGCGTAGTCACAAAGGTTACCACTCAAACTCAATTTTTCTTCCTTCGCTTTTATGTTGTAAGAAAGATCGTATTTATTTTCTTTCAGACTTCTCTCGTCGAATTTTCACACACTACCCTCATTTCTGTTTTTATCTTCTTTTGTAGGCGACAAGATACTGAGCCGTGAGTGATTGGGTACTCTTAGAAACAGCATATAACATGAATTAGAAAATTCAGATCTGGATATCCCGGGGGGTATCCTTAAGTTCCTCCAAGTCTCATCCCAATCTATGGATCTGTTTATTTACTTTTTATGTCTGAGGAGTTGTTGCTAGACTTTTTACACCTAGTATTTGGATTCCCAACCATAGCCCATTTCCCTTACTTCAAGGACATTGTAGAAGTGTCATGGTGAGTCTTCCCTGCAGTCACATTTGTTGTACTTTTTTCTCAGTCATGATAGTCTATTCATTGTTAACAGGGACATGTGTACCCCAGTGGGTTAATCTGTTTACACAGACCCATTTTGAGGTGGATCAGATGTTTAAGAATCCTTTACATTTGTTGTTATTGAAAAAGCAGACAGAACCAATGAAGAAATTTGTTGTCTGGTTTCCACAGGTGGCAAAATGTAGAACGAAGAAATTGAATAAAAAAAAAAAAAAACTTGCAGGCCTGGGAATCTAGAACACCTTGGTACTCTCAACATATCAGTTATTTGGGATTTAAGGAATTTCTAAAACTTTGAGCTACTGCCCACAAATCAACAGGACACACCCCTTCACCTTTGAATTTGCAGGTTCTATGGTAACTTAATGTACCAATTGTTAAGTGTCGTGTTAGCTGTGGGGGATATATTCCTATTGATTTTGACAACTTGCCATATGTTTATTCATATTTTGTCGTGTCCGCGTCTGCGTTAATGCAACCTAGGTGAGAAGCGAGATAATAACTTGCTCTTCAATTTCAAGCATTTGAAGCCCACAATTCTAAAATTATGAAGCCCACAATTTTCGAAAACGTGTCTTGTTGTGGAGTCAATCTAATCCACTCCACGTCATCAGTCAAAGGAAAGTAAAATAAAACCCGATTTTCTCGCCTCTTTGTTTTTATGCACCGGATCACTCGGATTCACTCGGTGAGTTAATTTCTGTGTATCTTTCCCGTTAATTACTCGATACTGCAAAATCAATAATGAATTAGGGTTTTGATCGATTTACAAATTTCTATTGTTTTTAAATTCAACCCACGTATGCTGAAATGAAATTATATAGGTGTTAATTTCTGTATAGGTTTAGGTTTTGTGTGATAATGGTGTGTGAAATTCTTCTAACTCACTCTCTGTTGCTGCAGGAAGGAGAAGAAGATCGGAAAATGTCAAGGTTACCGGAGGATATCATAGAGGAGAACATACTCACAAAGCTACCTGTCAGATCCATTGTAAGATTCAGGTGTGTATCCAGATCATGGAATCGTCTTTTTCGAAACCCTAATTTTATCAAGAATCATCTCAATCATGCTATTCGAATGAATAAGCTCAACATTTTGGCTACCAACCGAACAAGCCAGTATAAAATCTTGATGAAAATCTACGGAGGTATTGAAGATGCACAAGCTGCAGAAGTAGAAGACATTGATGTAAAACCTACAGAAGCTAGTCTCTATTCTGTAGACAATAGTGTTCTATCATCACCAATTTCAGGTCATGCTCTTGAGATTGATTATCCATTTATGTCCACAGAATATGTGCCTCAAATTCTAGGGTCTTCTAATGGTCTGGTTTGCATACAACCAAGTTATCAAAATATTTGCATTTGGAACCCGGCTACCCGAGAATATAAACCAGTACCAAAACCTTCATATGGTTCTCTTATTACACATGGGTTTGGGTTTGATTGCAAGAATAATGATTATAAGGTGTTAGCAATCCTGCATTTTGTAGATCAACTTAATTGCGAAGCTAGAATTTACTCATTAGCTTCAAACTCATGGAAGAATCTTGGTTTCAGTCCTTATGATTTCGATTACGGTACACCTAGGGGGCTTCTTCATAATGGTGTTCTTCATTGGATTGCTACTGCTAGACTCAAATCTAGAGTTATTGTATGTTTTGATATTTCTGATGAGACATTCAGTGAAGTTCCGTTACCTAACAACCATTCACTCGAGGATGATGAACCTTTCATGTTACATTTAGGCATTTGGGAAGGAAATATCTGCCTACTTCGTAAGAATCACAGAGAGGATCGTGATATATGTACGCATCAAAACGATTACATTGATGTGTGGACAATGACAGATAACCAGTGGAGTAAGCATTTGAAGATTACTGTACAAATAACAGAGGTGGTGTATCAAAGGCCAATTCAAACTTTACAGAATGGTGAGATCCTACTTAAAGGCGGTCCAGGAGGTGAACAAGGCATTGGTTTGATGTTATATAACCCTAATCTTGAAAGAACTAGAGCTCTGAAGATACATGGTTTTCCACGACAGTCTGATGTGGAGATTTATATTGAGAGCTTAGTGGCACTCGACTCTGGTACTTATGGTGGACAGTAACAAGGAAGTGAAACAAGAATGAGAAGAAACGTAGTGTGATGCCTGACGCAGATCTGCAGTTATGAACAAAGAAAGTAAGGGAGTAGGTAAGAGGGGAGGAAGATATGGTGGAAAGAGATGGTATCTATCTTTCTGCGCTAAAGAAATGGAGGCGGGAATGGTTCATTGTGGGAGATCATTTGTTATATGTAGCAGGGGGTTATCCAAGAACCAATTTGAGTTCAGGCGCACGGTGGTGATATAACAACATATAGGGTAAATTCTAAACAAAGTAATTTCCATGGACATTTGCTTGTTTAATTTATAAATTTTTGTATGCGACTGAATGTAGAAACAAACCACCGTGTATATATTATTTTTTTTTGTCAATTTGACTTAGGACTGCTTTCTTCAAGCATCATATATATTTTCTTTTAGCAACTCAAGTAAGGTATTCTTTCATTCAGCAATAATCTATTTGTGTTTTGAACTTCTGTATGCTACTGTATGTACAAACCTAGCGTCACACATTTTCTTTATCTATTCGAGTAAGGTCTCTCATTAAGCAATTATCTTTTCATTTCTGCCCTAGGCGCATTTGTTCAACCTTAGTTAAAGTAGACTTGCAGTCATAAGCTTCATAGCGCTCACTACTATAATCTTATAACGGTATGTCTGTTTCTTTGTATACAGTAGTGCTCACTGCCTTTATACACTACTGTATACAGTAGTGAGCACAAATTAGTTTACCTTGAATACACTGTATATGGCAATCATTTTGTTTCATTTGAAACACTAGTTGTGCTAAAATTGATTGTTCATTCTTGTAACGGTATGTCTGTTTCTTTGTAGTAGTTTAATATTTGATAATGATAAATTGAATCTATCACACTGTAAATCCGTTCACTAAGCAATACAGTATCTTACTTTGATCGAATTGAGATAAACTGGGTTCAATTTCACAATACTGTTAGTTTAGTTTATGATCCTTTGAGTGGAGGCACTTCGGAGTTGAGTATACGGTAGCCTCTACGTTAGGAAGTTTTATGCCTGTTTTTTGAAGGCGATGCATTTTTGGATGAAATATTGGGAAACGAGTGTATGGAAAGTGGGTAAGTATGAAGTAGGGAGAACTATTGGAGAAGGAACATTTGAAAAGTGAATATTGCTCAAAATACAAGAGACTGGTGAAAATGCTGTATGAAAGTCCTTGGTCGTTCTACTATCATCAGACACAAGATGGATCAGGTATTATATCTCAGCTGCTGAAAATCCCTCCTTTTTCGTTTTCACCCTTTACCTATACTCCTAATTTTTAGCTTATATGAGTAATTGATGATTGTGGACTTCGAATTTTCAGTCAAGGAATAAAGGGTTTGGTTAGTTTGTCTGTGCTCACTACCATAATCTTAAAATTGAGAATTTACATGTTTTTTCTCATCAATTTGAGTGTTTTTATGCCTGAATTGTTGCATGGAGTTATTACAAATGTTTTTGGGTTCGTAAACAGCTTGAAAACCTTCTTCTCGACTCCCATGGAAATTTGTGCTTATCAAATTTTGGACTCAGTGCGTTGCCTGAAGTAAGAGACTAAGATTCCTTGCATAAATTCATTTTTACAACGTTCATTCATTTTTACAACGTTCACCCTTGCATTCTATATGATCTAACTTCAGTATCCATCATTTACTAACTTTGTTTCATCTTTGTAGTTAGGGTGTTAGTCTTTTCCGCACCACTTGTGGAACTCCGAATTATGTTGCACTGGAGGTTTTTTTTTGGACAACTCTGTGTAAGATATCTCTCTTTGTATTGTGTTTTAATAAATATTTGGTATCGATGCTTGTAACGTCCACTCTAGGTACTCAGCCAGTCTGGTCTTGCAGTGTCATTCTCTATGCTGGCAGGATATCCCCCATTCGACGAGCTCGATCTTACCACCTTATACAACAAGGTGATGTTTCCTTACTTTGACATCAGCCTATGTTTTGAAGTCTTACTCCTTTAAGCTCTTACTTGGTCCGACTACAACTAGCTCTAGCTGAAAACATATTTTTCCCACAGATTGGGAAAGCAGAGTTTTCCTGTCCATCTTGGTTTCCTGTTAGAGCGATGTACATAATATGTAGAATACAAGACCCTAATTCTCAAACTGCAAGTTAAAGCGTTTAGCTTCATTATGTCTCACTTGTTATTTGATCCCATTAGGCCATGGTTCACCCCTGTAGGCACAATTCATGCTAGACATAGTAATACACTAAAAGTTTTGAAGTGCTCTGTTCTTGATTGATAAGATCTCTTAAGCGTGTTAAATGGACGAAATCAGGGATGGCAACTGGGAACTCCCCTACTGTTAGGGCTCCTATCGAGGATGTTCACCTCGATGATATATCATATATATGCTGCTTTTGATGATCCTGAGGTTGGTTAAGCTTCTGAGGTTGATCTCTTGTGCTGCACTTTGTTTGACCTCTTCTTCCCCTGGGATTGATGGGCCTGAGTTTTCATGGTTTTTGTTTTCCTTCCCAATGGGTGATCTGATTTTTGCAGGATCAGCAGGCTAAATTTGAGCAGTGCGGACAGTGCGGAAGTGAAAATATGGCCTCCATAACTCTAAATGGATGCATTTGACCTTATAATTCTTTCTCAAGGCCTGAACCTTTGTTTGACCGTGGACAGGTATACCATGAATTTCATCAATTGTCTTGGGAATTTTATTTTGTTTCTTTTTTTCCTTTTCGTGTTCGTGTGATGGTAGCTGCTCTTGTATTCACTGGATCTTACCTGACAGCATGCAAAACAGCAGACACGCTTTCTTTCAACAAAAGCAGCTAAATTTGTTTTGTCAAGAATGGAAGTTGTTGCACAGTTGATGGGTTACAAGGTAATCAGTTTCAACTTTGATATATCCAGATGAGAATAGAGGGTTTTTCAGCAAATAAAACTGGAGTCTTATCTGTTATTATGGAAGCATGCTGTGCACGGTCTATTACCTGCCATTGTTTCCTCCATTAAATTAATTGCTCATATATTCATCCAACCTTGTTTTGGAGTTGAATATCCTTCTTTACTCTTCGTGGAGTATGTTCAGAAAGCGACTGGCAAGACTGCAGAATACCTAAAGGTCAGTAATTTTTTGAAATTTCCCTTGCAACTTATGTTTACTAAAGAAGTGACCAAGACCAAGTAGCTTTATACACGCCAAGATTTCCTTGTTTCTCATCTTAGCCAATTTTTATTCTGTTTTCAGTTTTACAGAAATTTATGTAGTAATCTCAACGATATCATCTGGACCAACCAAGTCGGTGGATCACTAGGACAACTAAAAGCTGATAATCTACTCCATGAAATCTTCATATGGTAGATATGTTGTAGCCTTAAAAGGTGCATCTATGACCCTGCATTTCCATTTGGTCCTGCTGTTGTTAGCTGAACATGGACCAGTGTCTACTGGTTAGGTCCTGTCATCGAGGCAGCAGTGGCTGCTATTATATATGACGCTATCTTCACCAGCGAAAACAACCACGAACTACTACTGACAGCAGATTAATTGAAAGTAGAAATCCTCAATTTGGATTA
>JAJJMA010260284.1:0-13871 GCA_023529015.1 Papaver nudicaule | reverse complement strand
GTGAATTGCCTAGGGTTTGGTTCGAGCATGAGCTAGGCTAATGCGCATGCGTAGGTATTTTTACGTATATGCTAGGGATATGGACCATGCTACTAGGCTAGGGTCGCGAGATATCAAAATACAGCTAATAGTAATTAAATATATTATCCCTATTGTAAAATAAATTCATACCTTATCTCGAGCTATTCCAGGACGCCAGAAATTGATGCGAAATTACTCCTGTGACCTCCTCACCAAAAACCACCATCAACATCTAGGCATTGCAAACTCCTCGATATGTAGTGTGATAACCAGTGGGTCATTGTGCAATCTTCCTTCGTCAGGGATATTTGCTGCAGAAAAGAAGACTGGTTGCCTCTGCCACTCTTCGAGATGCCCTTTTGCTGCTACACTCAATATCTCCTTTCCTTCAAAGTCTCTTTTAAGAATTTTATCTGTATGGATGCCTTCGAAGTTTCGCCCGCAGATGTCGGCATGAACTATTGAATTGCAGTCATTGAACCTTGGAATGTCTCGATCAATTGTTATTACATACGCCTCGTGTTTCTTCTCCTCTTTTGGCTGTGGCTGGCTTGGGGGTGGTTTTGGCAGTTCTAGGAGGTGTTTGAATTTTCCTTTTGAAATGAAGTAGATTTGGTCCTGCGTCGTGACACAGTCCTCTGTTGTGTGCCAATAGAATTTGTAGAATTGGCAATAGTCTCTAGAGTTCTGAGTATGCTTGGGAAGGTTTCCCCTGCTCCTTGGGTATCTCATCTCGCTTGCCAGCTCGGATTGTTCGATGCTACGGAGAGCGTCCTCAATGGGAACACACACCTTTGGCAGCTTTCTGTCCCGAAATGCAGAAAATCTCGATCTTGGCACGCCAAACTTTCTACTTCCCTCATGTCCTCTTTGAGAGCTATTGCCTTTGTATTCTCCCCGAGAATCAGTTCCTATGTTGTCGTTATATTTTATGCTATCGTGATATCTCCCATCACCAAATTTGCCTTCATTTCCATATCTCCCATTATCGTTATGCCTTTCCCTTTTTGAAAAATCTCATACTTGATTATCCATGGCGTGATCTCACTCTTCTAGCGATAGATTGTTTATCGAGTGCACTTTATTCGAGTTGACTTCTTTACCCTGGGATGATTGCTCTTTAATTTCCTCCAGCATGATCCGTTCCTTTTGATATTTTCGAAGTTCTTGCAACGTCTCTACATTCTTGGAGAAGAGCCTATCATACAATGGATGGTCCTTGTCGAGTGCGTTTAGATACGCTCGTACCTTGTCTTTCTCCGAGGCCCCATTTCCGACTTCCACGCACTGGGCAGTCCATCTTTCTGTCAAACTTTTAATGGATTCTTTGGGTTTGACTCTGACACTAAACAATTTCTCCACTCCTGGATTTGATGAGTTGCTGTATAGAAAATGAAGTATGAATACTTTAGGCAGTTCTTCGAAGGATGACATTGAACTTGCTGTCAGATTATCGTACCAAGCCAAGGCTTCTCCTTTCAAACGGGGTTGAAAATATTTGCAAAGCACTTCGTCTCTGTCCTCCCAAGCCAGGAATACTCTTAGGTACATTTTAATGTGTAGTGTCGGGTCCCCTGACCCATCGAAGATTGATGTAAAAACCGGCATGGTGCACTTTACTAGTATGGCCTTGGCGAGGAGTTCGGGACTTAGTGGCGAACGGTTGACGTCATTAATTGCTTGAGTCAGTTTTACCTTATCAGTCGATTGAATCATGTTGTCGAAGAGCTCTGCTCGAAGCGATTTGATTTGCTCCATCATGAATTATTGTAGTGCTTGTGTCTCGGCATCCTTCCTCGCCTGCTCACTTTCGTATACTAGATGTATGATATTTCCTTTAGGACGTATGCTGGGTTCAGTTTTCTTGCTCGAAATCACTATCCCATGGTCCTTGGGGTGCCCATTTACCTTGGTGTTTCTTTTCGACACGAAGTGTGCTTTGGATTGTGATATGGTGTGTGGGCGAGAGTGTCCCTCACTGCTCCCTTTGTAGTTCGACGCTGATTTCTCTGCAGCTTTTTTATTTGCCTCGGCTAATTGCTTTTTTAGTTTCCTTATTTTCTTGTTCTTTCGAATTAGCTTTCTGAATTGTGCAGCTCTCATAGTTTCTTCTTCGGTGGGTTGATGCGCTTGGTGTATTTCATTTGGGATGTCGTCTTCGTCCTCATCCTCGTCGTTTTCCCCATCTTCCTCATGAATTTGTTGCTGAGGCGGTTCGTCACCTTCTGGGAATCCTTCCCCTTCTAGTCCTAGGTCCTCCGCTAATACTTCTTCTTCATTTACACGCTCCCTATGCTAGACTGTGCTTGCTGCTACCTCTGGCGAGAGTCCTTTGCTAATTGAAAATCTGGTGTTGTGTCTCGAAGAGCCTGTTCCATGCCTCGAAGAGCCTACCCTTTGCTTCGGCATCTGATCGGATATCGAAGTCATGGATATAGTGACCTGTAAAAAGTAAAAAACCCGTGAGTCCCAGGGCAGCTGGTGCAGTGTACTAGGTTCTACATGCGCCCTAGCAGTTGTAGCAGATTCTGACATGCTAAGTTTCAGGGTTGATTATGCGCGTACTATCCAGATCTTTAACCGTTTTTGGCTTGTCCAGATCTACCTTCCAAATATAGAGGTTCTGGAAAATTGTCCTAGTTTTTCTCGGACTGGACTCAAAGTAAAGTCTTGAAAACTGTAAGACTTGTTTCCTAATATAGACTTGGTACAGAAACCCTAAAATATCCCTGAACTAATTTCTAGAACGTGAATGGTGCACATGATTTTACGGGTATTTTCTGGAAATTGGAATGACAGACTCCAAATCGGAAGCTAATTTTCCCCCGAGATTTTATCAAGGTTCTTTAGTTCTTTTTGTAAAATTTCCATGCTCTTGACTAGATCTTTATGCTTCAAAGCTTAGATTCCTTGAAGAAACGTCATTCTTATCATATTTGTGATTTGCTCAAAAACCCTTGAGCGTGCTAAAGATTTTAAGATCTTTAGACACCCAAGGTGGTGGAGTTCATAATAAATATGAAGTTTAAAGAAAATCTTGAAAAACCTAGAATAAATTTCCCTAAAGAATTTGAAAATCATAAAATCACAGGCAAACCCTAAGTTGTTTTAATCAGTCCTTGTTTCTAGCGCCAAACTGTATGAGTATAAAATCGGCATAGATACTTTATACTCGACAACCATTATACCTATTAGCCTAAACTTAGGTCTTAGTTGCATTATATGGTATTAACGTTATTGCGACGAAAGTAAGAACAGTATCGAAGCTTATTAAGACTAACAGTAACAAGACAACAAATTAATCATAACAATAACTTGGATTTCTCTGGACGATAATACATGGAAATGATGCTTAGAGGTTTGAGGAGATGCTAACCTAATCTCACTCTCACGACTTAAGATTACACCAAAAATCCAACTCTTACAATGGACCTCGAGCTCGCCTTATATAGGCCGAGTCGGAAGTGGATTACAGCTAATAGGACAAACTACTCAATCTTGGGGATGTCAGATCATGTCGAGTAAGGCGGTGTCTTCGGGAATGCCTTCTCGAGGATCTTTGTCACTCGCTGATTTTCCTTCGGGCTCAGCTTGTCATCCCTAGAACCTCTTTCATACCGAGCATTATACTCCTTCGTCATCTATCTTCGGGTTGCTTCTTCAAGTCACACTTCTTTGGGTTCTTAGACATTTCAAGCGCCACTTTCTATTGGATTCCCTCATTGCGATATTGACACGTGTCCTTCTAGTGTTTTACCCTCTACATGTGGATAAGGAGATGGAGAGTTATCTTTGTGACTTTTAGTTTGGTGTGGGGGTACCTTGTGGAGGGGAGTCTATTCTTCATGTTGTTAACAGACTTCTTGAGGCGAAGAGTGACTCGTCATCTACGTCAATGCTCTTGGTTGATTTCTATAATGCCTTCAATCTTGTGAGCAGGTATGCAATTATTACAAAGGTAAGGAACCACTGTCCTTCCATCTCAAAGTGGGTAGAGTTCTATTATGCGACTCTTGATAGATTATATTACATGGACGAGACGATTTCATCAGCTCAGGGAGTACAACAGGGGGATCCTCTCGGCCCTATGTTATTTGCTTTAACTTTACACTCCTTGATACATAGAATTGCGAATTCGTGCTCCTTGGACCTACAAGCATGGTATTTAGATGATGGGACCTTGATTGGGGACACATTGATGGTGGCCAAGTCCTTGGACATTATTCAGCAAGAAGATGGTTCTTTGGGTTTGCATCTTTATGTCTCGAAGACTGAACATTTTTGGCCTACAATTGACAGCAGAGGTTTGGTTGAGGGTGTTTTCCCGCCTCACATTTGCCGGCCAGTAGAGGGGGTTAAACTGTTAAGAGGACCTGTTAGCCTAAACCCCCAGTTTTGCAAGAATATGGTGGTTAACAGGGTACATATGACCACGAGCTTTATCGATGCTACTGAAGCTCAAAGATCCACAAGGCGAGCTTTTGTTGTTGAGGAATTGTTCGGGTGTCTCTAGGTTATACTTTGCTATTAAAACGACTAAGCCTGAGCACTTGGGGGAGACGCAAGTGATTTTTGATAATCATCTCCCACAGTTTCTTAGACATCAAATACTTCGATGCAGTGAAGAAAGATTTACCTAATCGGTTTGTTATGACGGAGCGTGATTCTGCACTGTGGCAGTGTAACATGACCAAACATTCACAAGACTATTTGTTGGCCATTCCGATTGATGGGCTTAATCAAAAACTAGGGTCTCGACATTTTAGAGCTATATTGCGATATAGACTTGGATCCCTCTGTTCGAAGAAGGGGACACATGTTCCAGTTGTGGCAGGGTGATGGATATTTTTGGGGATCATGCCTTGCATTGTTCACATGGAGTTGGGCTCAAGTATAGACATGACCTGGTTCATGACACCTTTGCCGACATTTGTTATCGTGCAGGTGTTCCGGCTAGGAAAGAGGTGGATTTGGGATTCATATCAGACACTGGCTTGGCTTTGAGACCTGCAGATATATTAGAGTACAACTGGAACAATGGACACGATGTGTGTATGGATATCACGGTTGTTTCTCCTTTCACAGGTGGTGGGGTGTGCACCTTTATTCCTAGCAGGCAATTGATGATGCTGTCGCTCGGAAAAGAACCAAATATTTAGAGAAGTGTACAGCTCAGGGTTTTGGACTTGGCGTGCTGGCTTTTTCCACTTTAAGGGAGTTGGGTAGTGATACTGTGGAGTTTCTGAAGAGATTGCGCAATTATATGGCTAGCCACGATGTGAATGTCACAGTGGGGGATTTTCTCTTCCATAGGATAGGAGTTGTCCTTCAAAAAGGGGTTGGAGCCCAACTTGTTGCCAGGCTCTCATCTAACTCTTGTAATCCTCTTCCTTTCCACGATGATTGATAAAATTTTATTCTTGTCAAGAAAAAAAAACAAAAAAAAAACTCTAATTGGGAGCTTTGGGTTTTCCATGGGGACTTTATATACGACAGAACATGGTTATTTTGAAGTATTATCCGATAACCCTTATAGAAGTCGATTCCAGAAGTCATAAGCAAAAAGGTTTTGCTTCAGAAAAATGTTACATTTTTTTTTCTTCCAGAAGTCATTCTGAAATTATGTTGCCTGACTAACTTCTGAGATTTTTGGTTCCGGAATTCGAAAAGTAACTTATAAATTGCTATCCAAATGAGCTGTTAGTAAAAAACAATTAATTGGCTCGAGTCCCTAATTGGTTAATGATAATTTTATTTAATCATAACTAATTTTACTTAATTAGATATATGAATAATTTTTTATTTATTTTGTTTGTTTCACCAAATTTTCATGAAAAATTCTCAAGGTATTTAGGGGTTATTGTAAAATGATACGTGCCACAATTTTAGGGATTATTGTAAGATGGTCGTGATACAATTTTACAATCATTGGGAGAGGATGAGATGGTACTTTCACCATTGTATTGTGCAACTTATTCAAAACTATTTTTCACGCTCCACATTTGAGCGTATGAAAGCCGGTGGTTCATTCCTCTGATGCTAAACTGTAGAAGCTCCTTGTTAAGCTCAGTTACGGTCCCTGAAGCTCTCTTGGTCCTATGAATCCCACCTTCTGAATTCTGCAACTAAATGCACCATATGTTTCAAAAAAATAAAATACATAAATAAATAAATAAATAAAATTGATTGACCAAGAACGCTTTTCAGCCTATGAAAAGGCAATGCGACTAAAGAAAATAAAGCGCCGTACTTAAGGAAAGATGGATTACAATATACCAATGAAAGGATCTATGAAGCCCAACTCAAGTTACCTGATTTGTATATACTCCAAAACTCCAACTACCGCTAAGTTTTCACATCATTTTCGCTTTTCAAATGCTGATAATTGATGATCGATAGATACATCCTGTCCATTACATAGTTTGTTAATACTTCCTCAAGACTGGGGTACCAAATAGTGCGATCCAACGGACGAGATCGCACCATCGCTATTTTGTCTTTTCTATTTTGGTACCCGCCCCGGTATTTTTGGTACCCGCCCTTACCAAACAGGAAGACTTTTGACTAATCATTCACTACTAAATTACTAAAATGATCATCGAAAAAGTTTGACTTGATGCATGTTTTCGTTTTGGGGAGAAAATACTGCGAAATTCACAACTAAGTAAATAAATTCTTTCAATAACCCAAGTAGCAGCCTTGACTTTTTATTCCTAATTAAATTTGGCCCCATACGTTAGTATTTGGCCCCATAGAAATTTAAACCCATCTAGGGTGAGTTGTTATGGGATGTCTTCACAGGGGTGGAATATACTAGATTACCCTTCACTACTAATTAATCATACTAACTAATCCCACCCCAAATAGTAAACTTAACCTTAATCCAAAAACCCAAAAATATTTAAACCCAAAAACTTTCCAAAACCAAAATCATTTCACTCTCAAACAAAAACAAAAACAAAAATTTCGAATCCGCCCACTCGAGAATCAAGCCGGAAACTTCGTCAAAGGTGTGTAATCTTATCTCAATCGTTTTTAGTGTGTTAGTTGCTTATTATACGTGATTTGGTTGCATGAAACTCTGATTTTTCGGCAATTTTTTCGGCTGATAATACCATAATCGTTGGATCCGAAACAACATATCCAACGATTGTTCATCTTCACTAGCAACAATCGTTTTCTGTTTTATCACATATATACCGATTATGTTTTTAATATGAACAAACGTTAGATGTAGTGATATATATGAACCGATTATTGATCATCAGCACTTCATGTAAAATTCCATGCAAGTTACGTAGTTTTGTAATCGGTGGATAAATGTCTATAGATTGAACGATTATGTTTTTTAAGAAGAAAAAACGTTAGATGTAGTGATATATATGAACCGATTATTGATGACCTCATCAGTTCAGTTACGTGGCTTAATACATAGAGTAATCGGTTTATTATATATAATATTTCCACCGATTGTTTGATTATCGACGTAGGTTGTTTACTATATGTACCGACTGTTTTGATGGGTTTAATCGGTTTATGCAAAACACTATGTCCACCGATTCTGTAGTCATACACAGTTTGTCGTTTTATATTATATATGTTATTCAACGATTGTGCATGTTGCTTTTGATAATCGGTTTACAATGTTTAAAATATATGCCGATTTGGTGCTACAGAAATGGACGATGAGAGGATCAAACCCCGAGATCTGGAAAGAGTGCGACAAGTCAAACGTACTCCATGTCATGAGACGTTTCTCGAAGAGTGTGTTCGTCTCGTCAAGCATTTGGCTGTGGTGGAAATTCACAAGCTGATTGACTATTGTACTGAAAGGCTTGAGAAGATCGAGGAGTTCCGCAAAGAGGAGGCTGACTGGAAGGAAATGGAGAAGGCTGTGAAGCTGCGTGAAGAACTGGATGCTGCAGATGAAGCTCGTAAGGCTGCTGCTGCCAGGTTTGATGCCGCCTTTGCTGCTGCTGAAGATGATCTCGACCATCCTCCTGGTTTCCCAGCAAAGCGCCGTCGTTAGATACTTGTGGTGATGATCATGAAATGTCTAAGTAGTTAGAACTTTAGGTGGTTTAAATACTTGTTGTTGTTCTTGTTTTAAGACTTGTTGTTGTTCTTGTTGGTGTTCTTGTTTTAAGACATGTTGTTTGGATTACGTGTTTCAGTTTAAGACTTGATCTATGGATGAATGATATGTTCTACTACTTACTTCTTCTGTCTGCGTAAATCGGTTTACCATTAAGAATTTATACGCCGATCGCTTTTACTTGAAATTGGATTTTCCCACTCAAACTTCACAATCGGCGTATATATATAAATTTTGTGACCGATTAAGTTTACTTGAAATTGGTTTTTTCCTGTAACTTCACAATCGGCGTATATATATATTAATTTTGTGAACGATTTAGGTGACTTGGAAATAGATTTCTCCTGTAACTTCCTAATCGGCGTATAAATATATATACATTCACCGATTTTGTACATTTGAATTTTCCTTTTTTATGTTTGTGTAAAATCGGCAGATGATTCTATTTGGAAAAACCGATTAAGGCCGATTATCAGGATTATACCTGATAATCGGCCTTGTATAAGTTAAATATACGCCGAATGTATAGCACAGAACTTTCAAACATGCTAATGTTAAACCGAAACACTTTCATACATACATTAATCATTGTTCAAAATGCAAAATACAACATATGAAAGCTCCAAAATAAGACAATCCCTTCACAAAACCAAACTTAATACTAGGCCAGGTCTACCACATATGGATCCAAGTCAACCATTACACGCACCTTTGGGTCAATCCCGGATAATTCATTCCATCGTTTCATGTTAGGCTCGTATTTCTCCAACCATTTTGCAGAATCATTGTTGGTGAACCCCGGCCAATAAGAAAACCTACAAAGCGGAGGTAATGGACAATCTTCTTTTAACCTTAGACCGATAAAATGGATCTTGTTGATGTTGACTATAACAATTCTTTTATCCCTTAGCGCTCCACCGCACCTTGCTTCCTTTGGTGTGAATGTCATATTTGTGCCCTCACCAAAGTAATGAACAACGCAAATAAGAGCATCCGCCAAGAGATGCCCACATTGGGGCATCAACATCCAATGCCTACGCAAAGTTGGTGCTCCCTCTCCGGGCCTTGTACGCGAGTAACCAAGTTCCTAAAATGTTCTTCTTTTTCTTCCTTGTTTCCTTCCAACATCATCGAAATATAGAACTCCTTGTGTTGCACTAGTTTCACCGCCATCTTCTGCCTTAAATATTGGCATTGAGTTAGCTCACCCGCCAATCCCATATGCCCTATTTGCTCCGAAGCAACATGGAAACCACAATCTCCATCATCATCGACGTCGTCGGTGGATAATACGAAAGGACGGATGATTTGTGGTAGATGGTCAAAGTACTCCGTGAATATTGTGTAAAAAGTTCTATGAGGCCTACCAAGTGCATCCCTTGGAGTCTTTCGATCGCCAAGTGCGGATCTTAGAGTAACCACTTCACAATCTCCCCTTTCTTGATTCATGGAACCCATTTGCCTTGCTTGTTGCTTGAGTCTCTGTCTTGTGCTTATGCTAGCTACACTCCCTTGCGGAAAAAACTTTGGACCATTTGAACGTACATCTTCCCCACTTGGTTTAGTCCCTTGCGAAAGAAATTTAGGAGCCTTTGCCTTCACATTTTGCCCACTCGCACGTCTCTTTTTCATTGACTCCCTAGGCTCGTCTTCTTTGTACCTTGCCTCCGCATACACATGTTGTGAAGGGTCACACCTTGTGGAGTCATCGTCTCTTTGGCCTCTGAGGTAATCATTCAATTCTTGCCTCTCCTTGCTTCTATCCATGTTGGTAGGAGGCCTCCCTACGGACTTTTGTACCATTGGCTCCTCGACGACAGGTTTCTTGTGGGGGTGGTGTACGAGTTCCAAATCGTGTATCAAACATTGTTGTTGCACCTTGTTCTTGTTGGGGTAGCTTTCGACCATGGCTTTCATAATTTCCAAATCTAGAAAAGAGTGATTCTCGGGAGCCGCAATTGGATTAGGTGTGAAAGAGAGTTGCCTCCAAAACGGATCAATGGCCTCAAGTGGTATTGCCCCCGGGTAATCCGCAATCATGTGGCGACAAGGGAGCCCAAGGGCCGTCATTGTCAAACATGAACATTTACCCCTACATCTTTTACGCCCTCTTGCCTCGTACTTCCTGTAGTATGCCAAATCTGTCATCATATAGTTTATTGCCCAATGCGACACCCTATAGAGAATACCCTTAAGCTTGTACCAGTCTTCACATTTCTCTTTCTCGTAAATCTTCATGCTCTTGCACCTGCTGTATTCCATTTGGCACTTGATCTTAGTGATATCATCATTTGTGTAGATATGGATAACTTGTTGAACCGTAACCACATTGTTAACACACCCATGAAGTAGCTTTTTCAAACGGCCATGACATCCCTCCGCTATACTTGTTGCCTCATTCTTGTAATGCCTATACTGGTAGGTATACGCATACACAATTTTTCTTTGTAAGGCCCCAACAATTGTTCCGTACAATAATCCACCGCCTTTTTGGCAACCTCACTCCAAGTAGCTATGAAGAGCGCCAACATGCATTCATACTGTGCAATAGTCATCGAATGTACCACGTTATCCCAATCACGTCGAAACTCCAACCATTTAATTCCAGCCTTAATATATTCGGCATCGGCTATCTTCTTCTCTTCCGCTTTTTGTTCCTCCGTTAGTTTGCTAACACGCTCTTCTTCTAATATGTCACGCTGAATGCCTCTAGGTTTCTTAGGCTTTTGAATATGATGCCTACAATTCGTCCTGATATTGCCTTGTATGTGCCATGTACAAAGAAAATGTTGAGCTTCCGGGAAAATAACCTCTATGGCGTTCATTAGTGCTTTATCCTTATCCGTTATTATAATCTTTGGAGCTTGACCGGGTAAGTAAAGATCCTTCAAAGTTTCTAAAAACCATTCATAACTCACTTCGTTCTCCTTATCCATAAAACCCCAACCTATCGTGAAAGTTTGTTTATCCGATGTGTGGCAAGTAATGTTCATCAATGGCATATTGTACTTATTCGTCTTATAAGTACAGTCAATGAACAAAATTGGATAGAAGCATCGAGCCAATTCGATCATATCCGGATGCGCCAAGAAAATACGTTGCACTTTGTCATCAACGACTTGCTTCCTCATTGTGTAGTTGTGTTTCTCGACTATCCATTCACATTGTTCCATAATCTCTCTACCATTCCATGACCCTTTCCTTTGTCCGGCTCTTTCAGTGTAAATTTGCCTCAAAATAGACAAGTTCCCTGGATCATCCACCTTTATCGCCCTTAGGATATCGATTGGCCGGCTTGCAATCATCGACCTCACCTTTTCCTTCTCATGGGGTTTCAACCCACAAACGGAAGAGTGTCCAATAAGAGAATGAGGAGTATCATGGTTGTGATGACCGTTCTCAACCCTACGTAGGAAATACCCTCTTAAACGGCTGTGACCTACTACGATCTTGAATGGGCAATGACACTTCCTTGATTTACATTTATACTCACACTTCTCACTCTTTTTCACATATGGTTTAGACTTGCTCCAATGACTTGTTGGGGCACCACTTCGTTCGCAAACAATTTCCAAGCGATTTATGCTTGAACGTTTGCCAAACACTAGACCTTGGTTCAGCTTCTTGCCTTTCTCTACGAACCAAGCCTTTGCTTCCTCCTTAGTGTTCCATGTCTTCACGGAGAAAACCAAAAAGCAATTAGATCACTATACTTATAGAAATTGTTTTCAAATGAAGGATGAAAAATCAAGATTATGTTGTTGCATACCAAGTCAGTTTGATAGTGGGCAGAAGTATCAGGTAGTAGCTTAGACACGGCTTCGGGTTGATCTTCGAGCCGTACAACAATCTACAAAATTGGAGAAGGAAGTTAGATACCAAAATCGTCTCATATATACAACGATAAGCACCGATTATATACAATCAGTAAATACTAAACTGAATATGAGCCGACTAGAGTTACGAATAGATTGAAAGCCTCCTGTACTCTACAATCGGCACATACAAAACTGAATATGAGCCGATTAAAGTTCGAAGAAATTCTAGGTCTCCTGTACTCTACAATCGGCACATACAAAACTGAATATGAGCCGATTAAAGTTCGAAGAAATTCTAGGTCTCATGTCTCTACAATCGGCACATACAAAACTGAATATGAGCCGATTAAAGTTCGAAGAAATTCTAGGTCTCCTGTACTCTACAATCGGCTTATATGTTTGCCAACAACCGACGATTAATAACTTGATCATTTTCTTGAAGAAAATATCAATGTTTTAATCGGCGGTTATATAGGATTTGACAAGCCGATTCTGGTTCTGCAAACCAAGCTTCCATTAAAAAGCCAGAATCGTTGTTTATAATTCGTATCTTTTAACGATTGTTGTTACTACTGAACAACAATCGTTTGATAATCTGTTGATCATACAATGATTCTGGGTTTCGAAGGCTAAACTCGAGGACAAATTTTGATGTTTTCCATTCAAAAAAGATTTCAAGCTGCATTTCAAGCTAAACAAACACCATTCGAGTTGCGTAACACCTATACCTCATTATTTTGAGGAACTTCATGATAATAATCATCATTTCCCTCCCTCTCGAGCTCCTCACGTAGGCGTTGGTTGTGAATGTATTCTTGCTCCCTCACATAATCAAGATCAAACTCGTTTGGTGATTCATCAACATCTTCATCACTACTAGAGTCTTCATCATCGGTGTATTCTTTCACCATTTTCTCAAAAACCCTAGTTTTTCAAACTTTTCAAACTTTTCCAACTTTTTTCTCTCCTTCTTCTCTACAACTTTTTCCCACTCAAATGCTACTCTACTCACTATATAACTTACCTTTAATCAAACTAACTTAACTATAAACAGAATTAACTAACTAATCAACTAATTAGCAACTAATTCAGAAAGGGTAAAACAGTCATCTTTTATAAGGGGTTTTCCAATTTTGCTATATAACAACCGCCGGAATTATTTTTTTCATGGGGCCAAATACTAACTTATGGGGCCAAATTTAGGGAGGTTTTTATTTTGTCTGTCCCTATACGCTATCAAAAAGAACAAATTTTTCGATCATTGGGTCTTAACAGACCAAGCAAAAAACCGCACAAACACAATGCACTGGCCCCTACCATATCAAAAATTGCAAGGGATCCACCATTTGCGTGTGTTTGTGTCTCTCGGGAAAAGTCATAGAATGCCCCAAAATCGACTACAGAGTTTTGCCCCGCTTTTTAAAAATGCATCCAAATACCCCAAAATATTAAGTTTTCCATCTAACTTGGTTAACCCACGCACAAAATGTCATTTTTGCCCCGCCACATGTCACTCGGAAATAAGGTTTCTAAGATTTTTAAACACCAAAAATCGATGCCAAGTGGACCAATAAAAACTCGCCACGTGTACAAACTTGCTGAGTTGGACCGCTGATGTGGCAGTGCTGTGATGACGTGGTTTGATGAATTTGAGTTGCAGTTTTGTCACACCAGTATTTTTTGGCCAACTAGATGTTGACAAGTGTCACCATAAAAAATTCTAGCCAACCAGAAGGTGACACATGGCACTCAGATGACGCAGCACTGGCAATTTTCATTTACCAATGTATTCAACCTAAAAACCTAAAATCATCAACCAAAAAAATGAGAGATACTTAATTAGAGTGTCATGTGCCATGTATTCATTCTTTCATTTTTGGGGCAAAAATGACATTTCGTGCGAACGTGTGAGCTCGCACGCTTGGGTTAACCAAGTT
>JAJJMA010260277.1:0-11146 GCA_023529015.1 Papaver nudicaule | reverse complement strand
CTATACCTCGGAATTTCTCAACCATCGGAACTTTTGCAACAACAAAATCGATAGTTTCACAGTTGATGAAGTTTGCCATCAAGAAATAGAGTGAAGATTGCCAGTTTTAGATTTTTTGTATAACGGTGACCATCATTTGCGCCAGGACCTGATGCAATGTCTGCAAATTGTGTATGGAGCTAATCTTTTGTAGTATATACCAACCTTGCAAAGGAAAAAACAAAAAAATAATAATTATGCAATTAAATGTCTTCACTAAGTGCTACATGTCGTGCATCATATATGAGTATTTTATTTCACTTAATCCCATCATCACCATAATTAATTGCAAAGCAATCAAAAGGACTAAAGTAATGATGTTATGGGACTTAACATACCACAGTATACTTACATATTCCGTGTCGTCAAGAATTATTACAACACTCTCTGCTCCCAGCACCACATCAAGACTAATTTGAAGGCAAGCATTGAACTATACAAAGAAGTTATACAAACTTGATTACCCCAAGAAGTTATAAGAGTTATTTCACAAGCTGATTGCACCCAGAAACATCAAAAAGGTCTTGATGTGGTGTTGGGAGCAGACGTGATGGATGTGCACATATCTTCGACTGGACAGATGCATCTACATTTACATTTGTAGATATTTGTTAGATTACATACCTCACGCAAAATGGAAGCAGATGACATCGTGGAAATGAGAATACTAACATGAAAACATAAGAATAGCTATCTCACGAGAATCGGGATACCTAAGAAGGGATGATTTTTTGAATTTTTTGACTGGCTGAATAAGCTGGATTGCCAACACACACATTTGCTAAAATGCTCAGAATTCACGGACAATACAAGAAAATGGATGTACAACATGATTTATGAATGAAGAGAACTTATGAATTTGCATGTCTAACTTTCCCCACTGAAATTTAATATAAGATGCTGCTTTTAAAGGAGGTCAAGTTTTTGCTGCAAAATATAGCCATTTGGTTCTTATGCATATGTGCTTGGCAACCTCAAAAAGTAACTCACAGAGCCACTGCAAACATTCCCTGATGTTTAGAGGGGCCGGAGAGCATTTCAAAAAAATCATAACAGACATACATCACGCAAGACAACAACCAAAGCAAAACTCTGATCCTGATTAAGAATTAACTCAAACATTTATTTATACACCATTGGCAGAATCTTCAAAACAATACCTGAGCTTTGTGGAACTGGTTCTACAGAAGTTGGTTCGTCATCGTCCAATGTTTCTAACCTTTGCCTTTTACTCCTGAAATATATGACATGAAAAAACTGTATAAATTCCTCTGGTGCTTGTGAGAGCTAGTATTCAGTAACCCACTCATAGTAAAGATCAAAGTTGAGCATAACCATTACCATAAACTCAACACATTCAAGTCTTCTAAACACACATGGAGTACAACATATATCACCACGGAATACATATTCTATGACAGAACCATTGATTTGACCACTTAAAAGCTTTCTACAGCAAAGAGTTCAAATTCTACAGAACCATTATTTCACTTAATCCTATCTCAGATTTTGCGGTACCTTTCTATCTGCTATGCATGGAAGAACAATTCCTGATATTTCATAGTAATTAATCGAACAGATACAATAAGAGAGAAAAATCATAGCAACACAGGTTTTTTTGCCGAAAAATTGGGGGCTTGTAAGCAATGTGTATTTTAGGGATGATACCTTATGATAACCTGCAGAGGAAAATGGAAACCTCAATGAGAGAAAGTGAAGGGATAAATGATTTCACTTCCCTTTTCAGGGTATGGTATGAGAATTTACATGGACCAAAATGAGAAAAAGCACGATTGGGAAGAGAAATCTAACTTGAGATGATCAAAATCTAAGCGGAGACTGGATAAAGGTGGATGAATCCATACTAATCTTGGTAAAGCACACCTCAATGGGTCAATCAAAAAGAAATATTTAGGGTTTACATGAACCTCCATTGAGAGACTGAGGGTTGTGTCTTTTATGAATCCCCTTTCATGATTCCTAACACCCTATGACCGATACACTTAACCATAAATAGCGTAGCCAACAAATCATCGTCATTTGAAAGTATAGAAACCTAAATATAAACATGAAATAGAACTATAATGTGCCTGGTTTGAATGAGGTATGTACGATTTTCTTGCAACAAAAATAGACCGACGAAATGAAAACGTAGGGCAGACTTAAAACTGAGCATACATAATCCAGAAAATAACTATTTTTCCTGGAAAATATCAACAAAATAAGAACGGGGTAAAAACCCGAAACGAAATTCGAGTGGTGATGGCAATTGGGAGTGGAGGAACCAAATGACTGGCCTTAAACAAATGTTATGCTCCCACAATGGTTCCAAACTGCAGGACAAAATTAGCTCGATGAAAAGAAAATAATCAAAGAAGGTTTAAAAAGTAGTTGGTTTAAGAGCCGACTGTCGAGCAACGAAGGACTAGCACAAATAGATCACCCCCTTGTCCCAGTTGAATTCAATTGAAGTTATTAGTTTTGAAATAGAGAGTCAGCACCTAAAAAGTCTATTTTTATGGAACTAGCATTCCCAGCAAGCATACCATAAAGTTAAGAAAAAGATTTTTAGAATTATTAGTTGAAGTGACCACGAAAAAAAACTAATAGAGTAACGCGAAAATTTATTTATATAAAAATTAAGGAGGAAACATTGTCTTTCACAAGAACAACCCTAGTGTGGCGAATCAAGTTTCAGTTCACAAACTAACACTGTTATGTTCATAAAAGTTCACTGTTATAGTTTTTATTCCTTTCTGAATAATCCAGCACCGCCAGCCTTAAATCCTCCGCCCCTAGGATGTTGAACATTGTAAAACTTTCAATAACATCAGCCATTGTTTTTATCTCCTGCAAAACAAATTCATAGAATTGCCAATACAAGTAGTCATAAATCATAATAGAGAACCCCGATTGACAAACAAATCAAGTAGCAAGCAAAACAAATCAATCCACCTAATTGTAGCAGTAAGAGACGAATGAAACCATACAAACCCATCTACATGTTAAATACAAACCTGAAATAGATTTTTTTGGCCCCATGCTTGTGCAAAACTTGACACAACGGACCTTATTGGTAGTTGTCAGTTCAGCAAAAAACATCTCCTCTGGAGCATCAGCAACGTCAGTCTTCTTAGCCGTGAAGTCGATATGGTGAAGAAAGCATGTCGGAAGAAGCACAGTTGTAAGGTAACCAGGCTCAACCAGCTCATATTTTGTACCCTACGAATTTGAGGCAGGGCAACAGAACAAAAACGAAATATTAAGGGAATCCAACAAATATGGCAATTGATTTCAAGAAAAGCAACAAAGATTCAGAAGAAAACTGACTGCTTCTAGTTGTTGGTTATAAATACTCATGGCATCAGTTGCATACGGTCTTACATCATCACGACGGTCTTTATGTGTGTACTTGCGTATTCTGGGTTCAGCTTTAGGCCTGAAATTTGCAAGATTGCAACCAAAATCACTCAAAAGTCAGAGCAAATCAAAAGTATTCAATTGAGTTTACGATAAAGAGATTTGTCAATAACCAATAAACCCCCACCCCACTTGCCCTATGTCTAAGTTTAAGGTTCTGTTTGGAAACCGCAACTCCCACTTGCCCTATGTTCATAAACAAGCTTTCACCAAGACATTCAATTCATCCTTGAAAACAAAATTCCAATAGAAAATCACACAAAAGTCTAAAACGAGGACCAACTAGTACTGCCTAAGATAGTAAACAAGCAAACCTTGGGGCAACATTCTTATATAATACTATCTACATATAAGTTCAACTGCCCGTGCATGGAAGGAGAAAATGCACCAAACCATAACCTACTTTACTCAACCTCTTTAGAGGAGTCATTCTTGTAAGGATTACCGGACATCACATGAGCAGGGGCTTCAAAATCCCCAAAAAACTCACAATTTATAACAGCTCAATTAAGGATTTCAAACCCCAGCTAGGTCGATTAGATAATCGTAATTAGAATTACCCGATAGCAGCAACCCTTGAACGTGAACTTTTAGAGCGCTTAAGTGAAGGATCAGAAACATCCTTCGAACGCAAACTTTTGGAGTTAGATGAAGAACTACCTCTCGAACCCTTGGAACTTGAACGCAGAACCGCCATGGTTTTAACTTGTCTCTCTTTGTATCTCACCTCTACCTTCACGCCTTACCCACTAATAAGCAATACCATGGTGAATTTGGTACTAGTATTATGGCAGGCCCATGGACTTGATTTTTAGGTCCATGAAACGTTTTTTTTTTGTGAAATTTTTACAGTAGTATATTATTACCGCTCAGCCTTTTATTTCCGTTTATTTATGTTCTCTATTTTATTTTGACTTTTCCAGATGAGACTAAAATAAAAAGATGGATAAGATGCGTTAATTGATACAACTTATCCATCTTTTTATTTTAATCTCATCTGCAAAAGTCAAAATAGAATAGAGAACATAAATAAACGAAAATAAAAGACTGAGCGGTAATAATATTCTCTAGGACGGTATTTATCTTTCATCGATAGGATGAACTATTCTCGTCTCTAGGACGATCTTCTGATTCTCTTTGTCATTTCAGTTATCATTAGTTTGCTTTTTTAGGTAGTCTTTATATTTCTCTAGTTCAATCTCACCGTTTTTCATCATCTAAAGTGCTTCATATCAGTCAATTTCTTTGACATGGCTTCATCTTCTTTCTTACAAGATGAATCAGAATGTGATGACATATCCCACCGGCTGGCGAATGTTCAACATGTTGAAGATAATGAGTTTGACATCCCTGAAGATCTGGTAGAAAGGGAACAGGAACAACAGTTCACTCTAGTCATCACTACAGTCACAAGAAGAAAATATGGGTTACACATCCTATACAATCTATTACAGTGTTCATGGAACCCCTCTGGAAAAATTGGAATTTCTGAATTGAATCCAGCTATATACCTAGTAAAATTCAAACTAGGATCTGACTTCAACAATGTAATCACAAGGTCACCATGGGAGCTAAACGAGGACCTTATGTTGTTTGAATTCTTTGATCCAGATAAATTACCACATGAATATCAATTTCAATATGCAGATTTCACAGTTCAGGTGTATGGACTTCCAATGAGTGTTCAAACTGCCAAGGTGGTAGAATTTATTGGTTCTAAGCTAGGCACAACATATCATCAGCTGATCAAGAAAAATGGGGGAAGTTTGCGAAGGTCAGAGTTAAAATGGACATTACTAAACCTCTAAAACAGGAATTCAGCATCACACTGCCAACAAGGAACAAGAAGAATACACAATTCAATTGAGGTATGAACGTCTTCTTAGAGTATTTTTGTACTCTGGAAGATTTGGTCATATTATGAAGTTTTGTCCAGAGTTATCCAATGAATGTGAGAAGATGGGATTCTTTTCACCAGAAACTTTCATGGAAAAAATGAAGGACATAATTTCACCGAAGAGATCAACGCAAATTTCAAACCAAAGCCAGACATGGAAAGCCAAATCTCTAGAACATATCCCCACTCTTCATCAAAAAACAATGTTGCAACCACCACCGCCACCACTACCACCACCACCATTACAACCACCATTCATAGCCATGCACCACCCACAACAAACCACCATTCACTCAGTCAACCAATCCTTCCAATCACCCCATCAATCACGTTGCAGAGAAAACCACGGCCGTTTCTCCATTAATCACCCCATCCACCAGTCCCGCAAATCATGCCATAACCTCCTCTGCAATCACTACCGACATTCTCACTCAAGAAAATCATAACTCCCTCCTCAATCCAAATACCAGTCGTACCCAATTACAACATCAGTTACGAAGTCCCAAAACCCTACCACCAACCATCAAACCCTTCAACCCAGTCCCAACAACAAAGCCCAACACAAATCTACCTTAAACCATTACACCCGAACCCGACCAACCAAAAACTCCACAAAAACCCCCATTCCCATAATCCAGGAAAAATCCATTTCAATACCCACCTCCATCCATCCCGCAGAATCCACCCAACAACCAAAAATCAACCCCAAGTCTGTTATTTCACAAGTTACAGAATCATCTTTATCTCAACCATTAACTGATTCTAATCCCTCGGAATCACCAGTTCATGAGAGTCCCAAATAACCCCGACTATGGAAAAAACAGGCCAGAACCCTTACCATCTCTACCCCATCTCAACAAACTCAGTTGTCTGGAAGCAAAAGACAGGCTACTACAATGGATTGTGATCCTCCACTCAAATATCACCATTCTCAACAATATGAAGAGGCTGTGGCGACTTGCCTACAAAAGTCACAAGGCCAATGTTAATACAATCCTGGAACTGTCGTGGATTAGGGAATAAGACGACAGTTTTGACCTTAAACTCATTCCTACGTAGCTGCAACCCCTTAATTCTCCTCCCCCTCTGAAACTAGACTCAATGAGAGTAATAGCATGAGGGTGTTCAGCTCTCTCAACTTCAGGCATTTGAGTTTGTGGCTGCTCAAGGTAGAAGTGGTTGTACGAGTTGAAAATCTGCATAGGTACTCGAGGTACCACATCCATCAGATCTACTCGCACATACAGTATATAGTGGTTTAGCAGTCCGAAGACATCAAGAACAGCATCGAGGATGCAATGAACAGTGATTTAAAACTAAGTAAAATAATCAAGACCAGATAAAGAAGACTTTCTATCTATTACTAATGCTGAGATTACATGAATAAAACCCTAAGGAACCAGAGGAGATTACAAACCTAATCTCCCTCTTGCTACTTAGACTCAACCAAACAAGAATCCAACCCCCTTAATGTTTTCCAAGCTCGCCTTTTATAGGGCCGAGCTTGGGTGGTTTACAGCTAATGAAGACAAAAGACTCAATCGTGGTGGTGTCAGTTTCTGTCGAGTAAGGCGGTTTACACTCCGAGGCTGAATCCTGGGCTTCGGTCCTTCGTCGTAGTCCGAATCCCTTTCACTCCAAATCTTTCCTTTGCCTACCCGAAACATCGCTCCTCGTCTTCTCGGTATGGTTCTCTCGGCGTGGTTATGCTCCCTGGATGCGAGACACGTGGTCCGACGGGTTTTACCCCCTACAGTTTGCCTCTTTTCTTATCCAAAGGTCGAAGGAGTTTGGAGAAGAAAACCTGTCGTTCCGTCTTCTTTGACACGTGTCCTCGCCTTTACTTCTGACTGACACATGTACCTTCGTGTGCCTTTCGAAATCTTTTTCTTTATTTGACCTGCCACCCGCTGGGTTGGTTTTGATTTCTTTATTTAAACTTGCCTTGTCCTTTCTTCTTCCCTCTCTCTTTTCTAGGCTCTGCATTATCTCCCGAAGTGATTGATTCCTTCTCTGCTCTGTGTTTTTACGAAATCATGGTGAGTGTTTTGGTTTATCATCGTCATTTAGTTTTGACTTTTATTCCCTTATCTTTCTTTCTGTTGCAGGCCGCCGCCGATGCTTCTACGATTGCTCCTTCAGTCCCTTCTGCTGCTAAAGTTTTGCCTTATAAACTAGTTGATCCCCAAAAGATGGAATGGGAAGAAAGGGCTCGTATTTACGGTTTTAATTCGTCTCTTTTTTCTTTCAAAAGCCTAGGGAAGAAGATTCTGTCGCCAGAATTACTTGCTGCTGAAAGATGCAGTGATAGAAGATTAATCGTTTCCGGCGAACAACTCGGCGCCGGACTTCCCGTACCCTTGTACAATCCGACCAACCCTCTCTTTTATATGATTTACTCCAAAATCGATCCTCCCTGTGGAGTGATGCAATTGAATGGAAATTCCATCCGAGTCATCAGCGAGTGGGTTGCTCGCTCGGAGGGCAAGTCATATTATTATGAAAGGCTACCTGAAGAACTTCAATATCCTCCCGAATACTGGACCGTCGAAAAGTTCTTCAAGAGCTACAAGGTGGAGAAACCTTTGTCTAAAGAGAAAGCTCCCTGGGGCGTGAGTTTAGGCAAGATAGCCAATTCCTTTAATCCTCTTAGCGACGTGGATCTCTCGGGATCAAAAAAGAATACCCTTCTTCGCCATTCAAGTGACGAGGTTTGGTTCACGAAGCCTATGCTCATTAAAGGCCCTGTTTTGTATGGTTACGAAGATGTAGAGGAGAAGGTCGAGCGCAAGAAGTTTGAAGCTCACCACAATCTTCCCGTCGTTGATTTCTATAAAATTTTCTTCTCCGAGAAGGAGCGTGCCGAATCTCAGAAAAAGATTGCTCTAGCCAAAAAGATGGTAGGGTGTAATTTTGAATTTCCTTTGTTTATTCTTCTTTCAGAAATTTACCGAAATGCAAATCGCGTTTTCAGAAGGCGGATAAAGCGAAAGCGAAGGGTCAAGAAGCTTCGGACGAAAGTGAAGCTCCGAAGAAGGAAAAGAAAAGATCTTTGAAATCGACAACTGCTGAGAAGGAGGGAGTTAATCAGGTGATAAACACTTCCTGCCTCAGCTATGCATTAGGTATGGATATTTGCCTCTGTTTAGAACCTGATAAATTGACTGCTTATCAGCAGAATGATGTGTTAATCGATGATGGTGATACTGTAAATTCATCCCCTCGTGAACCGAGCCGAAAGAAGGCGAAGACCCTGGCCGCAAAGAGGAAAAGTTCGGATGTTGGTCGTCCTACGACAACAGTTGTTACCCGAAGGCGAAAGCAGAAGCTTATCATAGACTCAGATGATGAAAAGACCGAAGATGATGGGACTCCCGAAGGGAAGAATCTCGCACAAGGGACGCCGAGAATGCTGGATTCCCAGACTACCATTCCTTCACAGGGACTTTCCTCCTTTGACGACGAAGCTGCTCGCACTAATCAACCAGGATTGAACTTTAATCAATATGGATCCAACATCGATACCCCCCTTGGAGCTTTTGCATCGAGTGCAAGTGTTCCACCGATCCCTAACTCTGTTGTTCAACGGCCAAGCTTAGGCTCTTCATGTCTGGCTGCTATAGGTCCGAGTGTCAGTCGGGATCTTCCTTCCAATGATCTCTCTAGTCTTTTGAGGGCACATTCGGTGGATCCTCGGAAGCATCCTTTGGACCCTGCTGTGTCTGGGCTTCTTGCTCAAGTATTTTCTGGTACTGTGGATAAAAGTTCGGTTGCCTCTGTTGCCGCTTATCATCCGTCACTTGCTGAAGCTGTGAGTGAATTTTTGTTGCTTTTATTTTGTACGCATGCTTAACATGTTTCTTATTAACTCTTTGCCCTTTTCCTGCTTTGCAGCAAAAATATCTCGGAAAGTTTTTTATTGACCTTGCTGACGCCCGAAGCCAGGAGGTTGCTCAGTGTAGAAAGGACATTCAGCTTTTGAAACAAGGGAAGAAAAACCTTAGGAAAGAAGTGAATGATTTAAAGGAAAGCCTCAAGATTGCTTCGTCCGAACGAGATAGCTTTAAGTTGGATGTTGATGTGCAAAGGGAGCGAGCTTTGCAACTTGAGGAACAGCTGAATCAGGCTCTCAATTTGTGTGACGAAAAGGATTCCAAGATTTCTTCTTTGAAAAGTTATATCGAAGAGGAGGGGGATCGCGTCTCTTTGTATAGCCGTGAGCACGCCCGTTTTGTGTGTAGGAGCATGGGTATTCAGCCACCCTATTACCCTGATGGTGTGAAAGATCCATGTGCCGCGCTCGAGTCTGATAAAGATCTTATTTCGACCTCCGATGCTAAGCTTATAATGTCTGAGTTGCAGAAGACAAGGCTGGCGGAAAATGCGCATGCAACGAATGATCATGCTATCGAAGGTCAAGAAGGTATACATTTGGAGCAAAAGGCTGATGACGGCGGTCATTCTCGGGAATTGGATGCAATGGATGAAGGTTTGAACAAAGAGTTAGGAGATAATAAGTGTGGTGATGGGAGTGCGAAGGTAGATAGCGAGTTTTCTGGCGATGAACCGAGGGACGTGGGGTGTGTAGATGCCTCTGCTAGAAACTCCGAGGTCGTTGCTGAGGAGGAAGATCCTGTTAATGCACTTAACAACCTTGTGGTTTCCCAAGGCTTGCACCTGTGAAAATGATAGCGATTCCCCGGTCTCGTTGCAAGAGAATCCTTAGAATGCTTTTCTTTGTTCTGTTGACTATCCTGTTATGATGATTCTTGTAAGATAGGAAGTGTATCTTCGAATTTTATGATGTCTTTTGGCCATTTTTGCGGCTTGAATATGATGTTATGCTTTTACATCTCTTACTGCTGTTCTTCTTCTTTTTGCCATTTGTTGTTTCGCATCTTTCTTTTCATTGCCTGGTTTTGACAGTAGCCCATGTATGGCTCGTATGGCTTCTCGGGGTGCAACTTCGGGGCTTACTTCGATGTAGGAGAAAGTTACCAAGCTAGTGGGGGCATACGGATCACCCTTCCCAAAGGCTTTGAGTTACTTGCACTGGTTTCAAGCAAAACACTGGCTATTGATTCACGTGGGTATCCATGTTACCTTATTGCGTTTGGTAGGCACCGAGAATGTTTTGTAATTACATTCTTCGGAAGGCATGTTAATGTCCTTGTTACCTTTTACCTTAACAAATGTGGTAATTTAACAAGAATACTCCGTTTTTCAATATTAAGTAACACGATGGGGGAGTGCCGGTCGCAGCTGGAGCTTAGACATGGTACCCTTTTCCTATCGCGGCCTAAAGTTCGACCTCTCCAAATCTGTTACACCTCTCCCTTTTTTGAGGCTTTTGTTTTTATAAAGGGTCCCTCGGCTGCGTACTTCGTCATTTTTATTTTGAGGGCGAAGCAGCTACCTCGGGGTTCCATCTTCCTCTATAGGTAGATGTTAATCCCATTTATCGTCCCCTCGGCGCCCGAGAACGTTTACTCCTCGTGGCCGGTTTGTAGTGAGCACGAGTGAACCATTGGCTTATGTAGCCTTGATTCAAAGTGTTCACCGCTAACGGGGTGTCTTGTGGGTAGAAGACCGTGCCATATAACTCGTAGGGCCCTTACGATTTATATGGTCACTAGCTCTGTGCCTGCCATTCGAGGACTTTTTTATTTGTTTGGCTTTTTATGCCTTTGGCGTTACAGCCTGTTTGACATTTTATGTCTTTGGCGTTACAGCCTTTTTTCTTTTGTTGGCGTTTTTGCCTCGGCGTTACAGCCTGTTTTGCTTGTTGGC
>JAJJMA010260276.1:0-10081 GCA_023529015.1 Papaver nudicaule | reverse complement strand
TTTTTTTTTTAATCAGATTCTACTGGATCTCTCATTGAAGCCATCTGAATCTGATTTAGTATGAATTAGAAATTTAACTGCATCAGTCAGAAATACTTCCATCACTGTTTTAAACGGTCTGAATCAGAGATTAAATCTAAGTCCGTGACCGCATAAGTGGTATAGGTGAGTAAGTGGTGGGGGAAGCTGCATGTTATCCATCACTTGTCTTGATTTAAACACGCATTAAAACCACATTTCATGCAAGTAAAAGGGAATTAGAGGTGTCCACGTCTTTCCCTCCTCCTTTGGGAGCTTCAAGAATATGCGAACAGAGTCGTCTTAAGCTTCCCTTGTTCTTGATCAGCTCAATGTCACTTCAACTTGTCCATTTCTATACATATTGCGAACAATCAAGCAATTTTGAAAGTAGAATAGCACTACTTTATTGATAGACGGCCAAAAACTTGTCATCTCAACGAGTGAAAACAAAAAATTGCTACCAATTAGAGATATTCAGAATCTTTCATACACATTCATAATTTTGAAATTGCTAACATTCATACAAGGCACGCTATTGTATCTTTACTACTCGTGGATCATGACATGGTGCTCTAATAATTTTCCGATTACGACATTTCTCCAACAAAAAAAAAATATATGGCCTTTACTCTCTAGGAGTGGTGCTCGGACTCGGGGTCTGAGGAAGAAAATGTCTTATGGAAAGATTTAGGGCAGGCAAAAAGCAGAAATCAAGCATTCGGTAATCAGATTTTTAGGTCTGATTTTGGCGCTGCAGAGATTACTTTGGCGCTTCAAAACAATAAAACCATCCAAAGGATAGTTATAAGGGATGTCCAAAAAGGTATGAAAAGTCTAAGATACCCTTACAGATTAATCCACCCCTAAATCTTAACTAATAACCCAAATCTTATAACCCTAATCCTAAAACAAAAACAAAAACAAAAACAAAAACTAATAAACTTATCTCTTCTCATTTCTCATTCTCTACTCGTTATCTTTTCCCTCTCCTTCTTCATTTTTCCCATTCCTTCGTTCCTCGTCTCGATTCATCGCCGATACGAAAAATTCATTGTCTCTAATCAGTCTAAAGACCCCAATATGCGTCTCATGTACTAATTCTGAACAAACCCCATGTTTTCAATCATGTTTTCATTGTTTTTTAGGTTAGAATCATCGATTTGGGGCTGTTTTTTTCCGCACCAGTTGGTTTTACGGTTTGGATTTCATATGAAACCGAGGCGTAAACTAGTTTTTACGTCTTGTGATTCTTCATGAAGTAAGGCGTAAAAGATTTACGCCTTACAAACCAAGGCGTAAAAGATGCCCTAGTTTTGTCCTAGAATATTTTACGCCTACCAAACCAAGGCGTAAACATTTTGGAATGTGCTCACAAAAATGTGAACCGTAAACATCAAAACCAAACCGTAAAAAAAAAAAAATGCAACCAAACCGTAAACCATTGAATTGGGGCGTAAAAAATGAATTGGGGCGTCAAAACCAAACCGTAAAAAAAAAAAATGCAACCAAGCCGTAAACCATTGAATTGGGGCGTAAAAAATGAATTGGGGCGTAACAACATCAAAACCAAGGCGTAAAAACTGAATTTAACGCCCCAATTCATTTTTTTTATGCCCCAATTCATTTTTTTACGCCCCAATTCAGTTTTCACTCCCCAATTCAGTTTTTACGCCTTGGTTTTGATGTTTACGGTTCACATTTTTGTGAGCACATTCCAAAATGTTTATGCCTTGGTTTGGTAGGCGTAAAACATTCTAGGGCAAAACTAGGGCATCTTTTACGCCTTGGTTTGTAAGGCGTAAATCTTTTACGCCTTACTTCATGAAGAATCACAAGACGTAAAAACTAGTTTACGCCTCGGTTTCATATGAAATCCAAACCGTAAAACCAACTGGTGCGAAAAAAACAGCCCCAAATCGATGATTCTAACCTAAAAAAACAATGAAACATGATTCAAAACATGGGGTTTGTTCAGAATTGTTTATGGTTTGAGGGAGATCCTAATTTGAGGGAGATCAGAAGTGGTTATGGTTTATCGTCACTGGTAATTCAGAGAAGAAGAATGGGTTTTAGGGCTGCGATGGTGGTGGCGGAGCTATTATCAGGGGTGGTGGCGGGGTGGTGGCGGCGTTGGTAGTGAAGGAGGAGAAGAACATGGTTGTTTTCGTTAGCCTATTTTATAAGGGTAAAACTGTCCATTTTTATAAGGGGTTTTTGGTTTTGATTTAGGGTGACCCTATTTTGTCACCCTTTGAAGCGCCAAAGTAAGGTCTGCAGCGCCAAAATCAGCACATCAGATTTTTGGGTTTTCAGGTAAAATGGGCTTAGGAGCCAGCCCAACAGGGCAAGCAATTATCTACCCTTGTCCCTTGCCTTAGGCTTAGTCTTATGGTGTCAAGATTGGCTACTACTTCCACCAAAAGTGTGGTCTTTTCCCCCAGTACTACTTCTCTCTCCTAGCAGATGCTAGTAGCTCAAGTAGTAGCAAGATTGGTGCGCTGAACCGTTCAGCGCTGAAAAAGTGAGAAAACGCTGGTTCGGCGTTTTTCTTCAGCGCTGAACGGTTTAGCGTTAAATAACTTTTCCGAGTTTGACCTTTTTTTTCATACACCCAGTTGACACCTTCGGCCATATATAATGTATTTCTAACTCTGTTTTCTCACACTCACGTTACACCACAAATCTACGGACACCGGTTAAATTATTGGGAGGGGCTGTCAGTCTAAACGATGGGTTTGTGAAGGGACTTGCCATTAAAAGAGCAGAAAAAGCTGTAGAACTGATGCATGTCTTGACCAAGCTCCGGGATCCTCAAAGTGAATTGTTGCTCCTACGTACATTTATGGGTATTGCCAAACTGCTGTTTGTACTCCGCATTTGCCAACCAGAATGGATCGTGGAAGCAGCAGAGATCTTTGACAGAGGTCTAAGAGATGTTGTAGAGGACATTGTGGTTTGTGGAGGCTCATTCTTTGGAGAGCTGCAATGGAGGTTATCCACCCTGCCTATCAGATATGGTGGACTAGGCCTATATACTGCTAGTGAGGCGTCCCAATATGCCTTTCCAGCATCGCGTGTCCAGTCTTGTGGTCTGCAAGATCATATACTAAGGAACAGCGGGATAAAAGGCATGGATGGAAATTTCCACAATGCTCTCAAGACAATACAAGTAACTCTTCCTGATTTCGACTTTAGCGGCTTTACCAATAAAGACACCGCCCCTTCAGTAGCCCAAAGTACCTTGGCGAGTGCTATTTTTGATAAAATAGTTAAAGATATGGACAGAGTTTACGAGTTTTCCGACAGACAGAAAGCAGTTTTTGGTTTCCTTCAGGCAAAGCATGCCCAAGATTTCCTCCTTGCTATTCCGATTGAGGGCCTAGGTCAGACGATGTCACCCGTGGAGTACCGATCTATTCTCAAATACAGGTTGATGATTCCCCTATATCCATCGGATGGACGTTGCCCTGCTTGTCTTACAGGGTGTTTAAACGCCTATGGAGAACATGCAGTCCATTGCAAGGTAGACCCCGGTTTCGAACATAGACATGATCATGTGAGGGACACTTTGTATGATGTGTTATGGAGATCCGGAATTTCGGCGAAGAAAGAAGCGGGTGTCAATTTTTTGACACATCCACTAGAAGGGCGATCAACACTCAGACCAGCGGACGTGCTTATTTTTGGGTGGGCTAACGGGAAACATGCATGTGTCGACCTTACTGGGGTCTCCCCGCTAGTGGGCCTAGGACATGGCGCATTCACAGTCGAACAGGCGGCACTGAGAGCTGTTTCTGGTAAGATAGCGAAGCATGAGAAAGCGTGCCAAGATAACGGACATGCCTTTATTGGCTTCGCTTTGATACGTTTGGTTTCTTAGCTCCGGAGGCGGTTGAACTTCTCAAGAGGGTCCAGAAAGTCATGCACAGCAATGTCATTACTCCCGGATCGAGAGAGTTTATCTTTAAAAGGATAGGGTTTGCAATTCAAAAAGGGCTTGCGGCGCAGCTTGTTGCTCGCTTGCCTGCTACGTCGTTGTAATTTATTTTACTTCCTTGATTAATTGTTTGGTAGAATCATGAAAACACATACAAGTTGCATCATATTTAAAAAAAATAAAAATTTTATTAAAATTCTACGTCTAATTAAAACATAACAATTACTCATAAATCATTCCTCAGAAGCCAAGCCATGACGGCACATGTAATGCTATATATTTATATATATATTATGTTTAATTTAGTCGCATTACAAGTGATTGCATCTTGCATGTTTGCATAGTGTATGATTTGCAATATTTATGCTTATAGTTGAATATATGTTAGTTCACTTCTTTTTAATATACAAGGAGTTGAATGAATTTGAAGTTATTGAACGTTTCAAAGCCAATGTATATGTACACACTCAATCGACCATGCACATGTGAGGGAAGTAAAGGCAAGCAAGATAATGGTATGGGGAACATTTTACAGTGAATGTGGCATGAAATTTGAAATTCATGAGAAACCATTTTGTACGCAATAAACAAAATAAAGTTGACCTTTTTTCTGAATGATCTCTTTTAAGTTGTCGAAGGAACATAACGCTCTTAGTAACAAGTGTCGAGGGAGTTGCCCGTAATGGATGAAGATACTACACCCCACATTAGACTCATCTAGTCGTCTTCGTGTAACTTCTAAATAGAATAGTAAAATCGTCAGATGATAGTACTTTTAGAATAGTAAAATCGTCAGATGATAATACTTTTACAATTCAAGGTGAATGCTTATGTGTATCCAGAAGCATGAAACAATAGAAAAAATTACGAAAATTTGATGTACATGATTTTTTTCATTTCTTTGGTGTGTTACTCGTATACATATATGTGCATTGACTTGGACCTCAAATTGACACCTCTATGTGCATTGACTTGGACCTCAAATTGACACCTCTAGCAGTTGACTTTACTAGAAAGTGGAAGTTATAATTAAGGTTTGACATCTATGATATGCTTATGCTTGAGTAATGATTTACTAAAATGAAATTAGTCGATGACTAAAATGTAAGAAAAAAAGTTGATTGCCATGAAAAACAGTAATGTATCATAATTTTGTTCCAAACAAAATTCCCATTCCCTGCCGCAGTACTAGTTCATTGCTGTTCCGAATCCAGTGACTGATTGTGCAAAATAGAGTTGGATAAGCTTTTTTGAATTATGAGTTCCGCTAGCTATGGTGCACTTCATATACAAGCTACATGCTCGCATTCATGACGTACAGGACCGTCTTACAAATTTGGGGTGCTCTAGGCGAACTTTTAAAAAATGGAGCTTTTTTTACATTACCAGTATATCACAAACAACATTGATATGTATTCACCCGTTATAAACTTTAACATTTTAGAACAATGGTAGATCAAAAATATATTAAATTAAGGGCAAAGCATATACGAATGTACGGCCGAAGGCCGCACAAAATTTTGATGTATTTTGAAAAAGCTAACCAATTCTAAAGAGGAAAAATAATATAAACCAATCAAAAAGGCCCAAAAATAACACGATATCAAACCATATAATACCGGAGCATAAATACATAATATGAACCGATCAAAAAGGTCCTATTTTTGATCAGTGACGTACTCACATTATGGTTGTGAATTCAGTTTGGCATGAGGTTCAAGGATCAAACACTTTAAAACTCTTTTTTCTTCCCACATGGGTGATAAAAACTTTGAATTTTGGGCCCCAGAAAATGGGGCTCTAAGCGGCCGCCTAGACTACCTATGACCTAAGTCGGCCCTTTTTTTTTGAATTTGAAAGGTTATATTAAAGTTTGGACCGAAGCCCACTACCTACAAGCCCAGGTAGCTAGGCAAAGAAATAAAGAAAAATTCCCTCCCACTACCTAAGCCGGCCCTGATGACGTACACCATTCTTTTCTTCTTTTTTTTTTTAATCAGATTCTACTGGATCTCTCATTGAAGCCATCTGAATCTGATTTAGTATGAATTAGAAATTTAACTGCATCAGTCAGAAATACTTCCATCACTGTTTTAAACGGTCTGAATCAGAGATTAAATCTAAGTCCGTGACCGCATAAGTGGTATAGGTGAGTAAGTGGTGGGGGAAGCTGCATGTTATCCATCACTTGTCTTGATTTAAACACGCATTAAAACCACATTTCATGCAAGTAAAAGGGAATTAGAGGTGTCCACGTCTTTCCCTCCTCCTTTGGGAGCTTTAAGAACCTACTTACATTTGGCCCCATTCATGAGTATTTGGCCCCATAAAAAAATAATTCCGGCGGATGTTATATAGTGAAATTGGAAAACCCCTTATAAAAGAAGATTGTTTTACCCTTTTTCAATTAGTTGCTAATTACATGATTAGAGTCTAAACAAGATTAATTAGTCTTAATTCTCACATTAAAACAAGATTAAAAATGATCAAACATTATCAAACATGAGAATCACCCAAGTTTTTTAACCAAAACCTTGAATCTGAACAACACATAATCGGTCTATATATATAGAAACATAAACCGATTATGCTTGGCTTCTCGAACAATCGGTATAGAGTTCAAACATCATCAGCCGATTGTTGTTAATCTACCCAGAAATTCAAATAAATCAATCGGTTTATTTATACCATCTATTACACCGAATATAATAACCAAAATCGTCTTATATTAATGGATATAAAGGACGATTATGGTACAAGACAGGAAAAACCATATACTTGATCAACTACTAATCGGTTTATCTCAGAACAAACATATAACGATTTAGAAAATCAATTTTTTCTATCGGTAGTTAAGACCAAATTTAGAGAACGATTATTGACTATCGCCATCAAATCGTTCGGTATATGCAATATTTTAAACCGATTCTGAACAATTGTCAAATAATCGGTTTATATATATATATATATAGATAGATAAACCTATTATATCCAATAAAAACTGGCAGAAATTTAAGGATTGAAGCTTCATTCATTGATTTAGGAAATTGAATACATAGTTTAGAAAATTTTAAAATTACATAATCTAGTAGGTCCAAACTAGCCTGTCATCCATTAATACTTCATCAATGAATCTCGGAGCACGTCTCTTCAACACATTATAACACTTCTTGAAAGCGTATGGTTGTCGGCCTTGGCGTACTTCCCATATAACCGCGAATCTCGCTTTCTAAAATTAAAGAGTGAAAGAAAAGCATGAAGTTAGTATGCAAGAATGTAACAATGAAACAAATACAAACATGTCTCGATACTCACTTTCCACCTACTAGATCGTTGGGGATGATGGTTAACCATTTCCATAATTCTAACGTACTCTCGCATATCCATCTTCATGTGATCGAATCGAAAGCTCAACATGCTTGAATTTCGTAGTTTTCGATTCCCGTTGCGCTCTACAAAGACTTCTTTGACCCTCTTCCAAAACATAGTGCAGAGTTCATTGGGCCGTTCACGTAGGACATACGCGAACGATTTCACTAGATCTAAGTCTTCTCGTGCGTCCCAATTCCCCCATCCCCCCATTATCTCCTATTGAATTGAAAAAAAAAAACTAATGGAGGAAGTAGAACTTCAAGTTGAGATGGAGGGTATGTGTGTGGGGAGGTTCTTTTATATAGATGTGATCCCAACGACTCTTTTTCTTGGGAAAACAATCAAAAATCGGTATATATGTTGAACAAATGACGCCGATTTGAATGCTACCCCAAATTTTAACAATCGGTTAATAAATAAGTCCACAAGAGCCGATATCTGATTAATGAAAAGAAAAGTATTGGACAATGAATTTAACAACCCCAAATAGAAAATAAAATCGTTTACAATGCAGTAAACTGAAGGGCGATCGACCTACAATATGAAATATAAACGCCGATTATGTCTATGAAAAATACTTTAACGAATTTAACCTTACACAAACAGACATTTAATCAACCAATATAACAGTTCGCGATAAAAATCTTGAGGAGACGGTAATGTTTTTCGTACTTGAAGATCTTCCCCTTAATTCGTTGCCATTCTTTCAAAGCCCTAGCCAAAATTTCATCATCACTATTTTCCGAATGTTGAGCTCGGATCGACATAACCAAGTGCATAAATTCGTCGACTCTTTTATGTATTTTTCTCCATCGAAACCCCAACGCATTATGATCTCGCACAATTTGGCTTATAGGTTCATCAATTTTGAATTCTTCAGTGACAGTAGTCCACAGTTGTGGATAATTCACTTTAACACGATTTCGTTTCATTTCAGCAGGGGTCGGATAGAAAATCATATAGTTTTTACTAAGACATAAATATTCTTCCAATGTAAATTTGGGACGTGGTTTAGGTCCATCGGGTAATGAGTCTAGAGGATTTCTATAGGGTTTTCGAACCTTAGATGACGACGAAGAAGAAGAAGTTGTAGATGATTTGCATCGCTTAACTACTGGGTCACCATAGTGTCTAGGGGGAGTAGGATACCATCTCTTAAATGGAGGGGGAGTGAATAGAGGAGGAGATGTAGCTGATTTTTTGGTGTAGTAGTAGTTACTGATTATCTCCTTAGTTATGTTCCGAGTTTCGGGAGTAGGAGACGTTGGAGGAGTATCGGTAGAAGATGAAGGTTTAGCCATTTTGGGGGTTGGAAACACGATTTTAAAATTTTTGAGGAGTATAAGTAGCAGTACTAAGAAGAGTTCTCTATGTCCTTTTATAGATGAAAGCCCAACGGTTATTTTTTTCAAAAATCTGAGCATAATCGGCGTTACCTATTTGTAACACACGCTGATTGTGGAGCACAGAAGTTTGAAACATTTGATTACCTATATTCGTTGTACAAAAACTTACAAATACAACGATTGTGTTTAATCGGCCAACACTGGATATTGTATTAACCGATTATTATCCTGAAATACACTAACTACTATCACATGGTTATGGAACAAAATAGGAAGCATCAATACATGAACAAACATAACAACCATACATTCATAACCACAAATTCAACGATTTAAGTCTACGACTCTTAAAAGACATAATTTGTTCACCATCATAGATGTCCATAACATAAAAGAAACTCTAAAATAAGAACACACAATACCAAAACACATAATAAAACTCAACCAGTGAAACCAGTTCCAAACCGTGTTCGACTGCGGATTAGTTCCCAGCTCGGTCCGCCATTGGCCTCAACAAGTGGACGGAAACGTGCAACTTCAGCACAAAGTGTACAACCATAAGGAACATCAACAACCTCACCAACCCTCTTTCTTTTAAGATTACGAGGTGCTTGCGCTTGCCATTCATCATGTGAGACAAATCTTTCGACTTGGGGAGGAAGAAAATCCCGATAATCCCTACGCAGGCCAGGAGAATTTTCCCCACGCAAATGTCGTGGTCGTGGAAGAGGAGGATCAATGTGTTCACCCCTTTGACGTCGTGTTTCAATCACGCGTGGATCATCCTCACGAATTGGTGTTGGGGGTTCATGGTAAAGCACAAGTGCAAGGTTCGATTCATCATCACGAATTGGTGGTGGGGGAGGGCGGTCAATGAGTTCGTTCCTTTGACGTCATGTCTCAATCACAAGTGCATGATCAAGGCGCATTAGTAGTGGGGGAGGTTAATAAATCACAAGAGCAAGGTTCGATTCAGCATCGCGAATTGGTGTTGGTTGAACTACACCACATGGTTCAGTGGGTGTTGGTTGACCACTTGATTCTGGTTCCCTGTTACATAAACACGATGGAAACGGCTTAAAAATCTAAAGGTATTAAGAGATTAATTGGCCTATATACATTCATACATAAAACGATTTAACAAAATCGGTGCATGTATTTATTAATAAGATCCGATAAATAGAAATAAGTTCAAAACTTTCTGAGAGAACCAGAATCGGTAAACCTACAACCAATTATCTAACGATTACTTAAGTTTAACATATATGGACCTGTCGTCCATAATCGGTGTTTAATATACATATCATAAAACGATTTTAAAATGCCAGTAACGATTTGGGTAGGTTCAAAAAAATCAGAGATAAAACAATCGGTATATAAAGTACTTAATGTTCAACGATTGTTA
>JAJJMA010260267.1:36048-61759 GCA_023529015.1 Papaver nudicaule | reverse complement strand
GTACGTGAACAAAATAGACATCTCGAACTCAGGAGAATTCCCAAGTGTCTGGTACACAAACCGGTTCGGGAACCGTCTGCTGGTCAAATTTGGTCAAATCTGGATTCCGCTGGAAGTACTGGGCTGAGCCAGAACTTAGACGTGAGAACGTCCTCAGCTGTGATCCATGGACTCTTTGCTCAAGAGTACTCCTTTAGATTCATCCATATCCAACTAACAGTTTGCAAGCAAACCATTGCAATGGACATATGGCGTCGAATCTATCTCATACATTCTTGTATTCACAGTATTCGTGGGATCAAACACTGGTCATGACACAAGGCCATGTTACAACAAGAATACGATCTCAATCGATATTATCACTACTAAAGTAGTCGACTATATTTCGAAAGAATAGAGAAAGTAGAAATAGAAGAATATCCATAAAGTCATAACTCCTACTAACTTTTTGTCGATGAAGAATAATTGATGTCTTCTTTGTCTTCACAGTCTTCGTCTTCAAGGTCTCTACTACTTTGTCTATATCCCATTTCCGAAATCTAAACTCTAGTAGGCTAAATCAAGAATTGAGTTTTGACACCTAAAACTGACAACTAGCTTGACATACCAACGCTAGTGGGTTTGACCGGACAATGCCCTAACACTTGGTCCTCTCTCTACCTATAAAAGGGAAACAATAACCATCACTACTGCATCCAAGGATTACCAATTCATTATGCCTAAGGTGAAGAGAGAGATACCATGACCTCCACAAGGTATTACGGCTGCTACCAGACGATCGGTGAAGTACGATGGAATTGCGTTACCAGGTATTCCGTATAAACTACTCTAGTATATTTTATGTTGTGATTATCATGAAGTTCACGATCCTGTTTTACGTATCCATAAATTAATTCTTACACATACGTCAACAGTAAGGTTGAAAAACCAGTATTGCTGACACAAGCCTTTGGCATCGGTCAAAGCAACTCCTAGGCCTGTAAAGGACGTCAGCTGGGGGAATCAAGTGCGTGACGATCTGTGGGGGATCTAGAGACGTAAGGAAGGCGACAGTAGCCAATTCGCTTGGAGGGCTTGAGTTGGTCTCTGCTACATCCCAGACTGAAGTCTTATAGTAGGCTAGTGTTTGTAGTCAGTTTGTACTGGGCGGTGTTCAAACTGGACGAGGTCCCGAGGTTTTTCTGCAAGGCAGTTTCCTCGTTAAAAAAACGTTTCTGGTGTCTTGTGTGCTTTTACTTTCCGCATTATATCTCTGATAGTATAATTAAAACACCAAGTAGTACGTTCTTGCCCAACTGTAGAGTTGACTCCAAAGTACTCTTTGTCGAGGTTTAACAACTCCAGTTATAGATTTGGCTATTGATTTTTGAGATTGTCCAGACCTAAACCATAAGACTCACGAGCCAAAACGAAAAGTTGGTAGTATTTCGGTACCCCTCCTTTTTCAACACTTATGTTGTGTAGACTCGAAATACTGCTGTTCTGAGATTCGAATACGACGTCATGGTTTGGCTCTGAACTCTGAAGTTCTGAATCATTCATTTGATTCTGTATATGAACATCTTGTATGTCATATCTCACTTCTGGATTCCGAAACCATATTTGTGTATCTCAACTTATGAATTTTCAATGTTCGAAACCTCAATGTAGGTTTTGGTAAAACTAAACGTTGATTTCGAAACCATAAAACTGGTTTTCGTATTCATAAGCTATTGGTCCGAAACTTAAATATTGTGACCAATGAGATATCACAGATTCGTAACTATGTTTGTTGGCTTACAGTGACTTGAGAATCGAGGCCAATGTGTCTTGACCATGTGAGTTCTAAAAGGTCGAAAAGTCCCTGGGGTTTCCTAAAGGCTTATGTGAACCGAGAAATATATTCCTGTGCATCGAGGCTAAAAAGGTGTGATGCTGAAACGGTTCTCGACCACATGGACTCTCAAGTACGACACTAAACATTTGTGGAGAATTTAATATGTGTTTCTTGTTTATAAACCTTAACCAAGGTTTTGTTAAACAAAATCTAGATTTCGAAACCAAGCTTTAGGTTTCGCTATGTGGAAACTTGATTTGGGAACCTTAATATGGTTCTGGTCATATAATGAACTTTAGGTTCCGAAACCTTAATTTGGTTTCTGCCAAAACAGATGTACGTTTCGAAACCTTAATGGTTGACTCAGAATGCGTAACTTCGAAGTTCAAACTCTACCTTTATGATTTGTGCTTCAACGAATTAATGAGTTTGATATTCTCGGTTTGAAGTTTGAATTCGTTCATCTTCAATGTACAACTAAGTGGAATTGAGTCATCATCTGAAATATGGTTAGTCGCTCTAGTTAGTAGACACATGATTTCGGATCAATACTGTACGTGATTAAATCTTCGTATGATTTTACTACTCGATCAAATATTCATTTGATTATTCATTTGATGTTTTGATTTGAATTCTTGTATATCATTAACGTGAGATCTATATTGGAATCAAGAATTCAGGAGATTTAACATTTTGCTAGTTACTCGTGGAATCTCGCACCGTACTTCCAATGGTATATCTATTTGCGTGATTCGAAATGTCTGAACCCACGTGTTCACTTAAGCTTAACACACAAGGCTTGTCCACGTCTGTTATGATACGTTTATGCGGAACGTTGAACCACGTTGGACCAGATCCCACTTCCACCTAGGTTCGTCTGGTTAGCCCAGCAATACCAAGGAAGTAATGTCGACATTATTAAAGCTGGTGACGACATTTGGAAGTAATAATATCTAAGGAGATTTTCGAAACTAAGGACACGTTTTCGAATTGAGATCTTTCCCAGGGATCATATTTGGTAAGCACCATACTTCGAATTAAAAGAAATATCCAAATATACCTTAAGATATTATTTGCTTTGATTGCTCTTGGCTAAACATCTTTCGAAAATATATTTTCTTTATGGAATATATTTTTATTAAATGTAAAATGCTAGAGTATTAGTTCTCATTAAATGCTATGAGACTAAATGGGGAATTTCGGAATTAATATGTAAATGTGCTATGTGAAATTTCCGAAATTAAGTTTGTCTCATTTCAAAGCTAAGCCTTAGTCAATATAAATAGGAGTGGTATCTCTCATGAAAGCTTTATCCCTCTGGCCAAGCTCTTCTTCGGAATTGAAAGCTTGTGTTTGTCGTTTTTTTTCTTCAGTTACCTTTGAGCTTTTGCTCTTGGTCTAGAATTGCGTAAAAGTCTTCTCTAGGGATCGAGAAGCCTAGAAGTACCTCTTACGGGAAACTAGTTTATGTTTACTAGTCTTCTTTGTATTGTACTTGTGTTCTGTTCTATCACGTCTATCAAACCTTGCGATTTTGTTTATTCTAAGGTCCTTCTCTTCTGATATAAGGCCACTCAAGATCCTTGTGATTAGAACATACTCTTTATCTATTAACCTGGATTTGTCAGCAAGCCGCTTTCTGTTTGTGTGCCTAAACTATAGATATTGAGTGGAATCAAGATCGTTGTTATTGGATTTGTTCTTTGTAGGTACATCGTTCTTCACGGTCATATCATATCGTACTTGCTACAACTATCTGCTTGATTCCAACTGGGACGACAAGGTTGCTCTTTCGGGAGTTTAGGTTTTGAAACCTTGATCGATATCTCGAGGTGTTTATTGCCTAAGTAAACTTAATAACCTCGCTATTGGTGTGAAAAGACTTCGGTGAAATATCTGTTAGTTACCAAGGATATCATCTAGCGATTTGACCTGTCGCTATTTGGTTGTTGTTCATAAGGTTCTAATTGTCCGATTGGAGGTCGGGTAGCGATAGTCCTCGCGACGGGCTGTGAGGCAACTCTTGCGTAAGACAGTAAATGACGTTTGTTTGTGTAGGGGAGTACATGTGCGTGACCACCTTGATGTGGATGGAGGCGTAGGAATATTGAGGGGAAATCTTTGTGACTAATAGTCGTATTAGGGTCATATTGTCTGCACCAGCTAGTCCGAAGTCTGAGAGTAGGTGTGTTGGTGGCTTAATTCTTAAGAGTATTCAAAACTGGACTAGGTCCCGGGGTTTTTCTACGAGTTTGTAGTTTCCTCGTTAACAAAATCTTGTGTGTACTTTACTTTACTTCCGCATTATATTTGAGTCATCATATATAATTAAAGTATCGTACTTGGTTGATTGACATAGTCTTTCGGATTCTTGTATTGACTCCCTTGTGTGAATCAGTCAGATCTGAAGGAGATCTTGTTCTTGAGTTCTTGATCTTGAGCACTACGAAAGTACCCAGAGACAGTGCATTTTTTTTCAGGCAAAAACATTTGGCGACCACAGTGGGAGATCAATCTCTCGGTTTCAGAAAGTTTCCTTTAAGATGTCTGAACTAGGAATGGGATCTAATACTGAAAAACCTAATCCTCACCTCAGTACCCTAACCTCAAACTCTACAAGAGAGACATGCTCCAGCAGCAATCACCCACCATCGACCAATATCCAAACAAACGGCGGGGAAGGCAAGAACCCGCTGGCAACTCTAAGTATAAAAGAAGTATCCCGGCGACAAGACACCCTTGACCGCCAGCAGGTGAACGTCAGTGTTGCCCTAATGGAGATTGCAGCCTACCTCAAATCCCTTGCAGAGAAACTGCTAAATGCTCCTATTGTCCCAGTGGTGGAAAGAATCATTGCACGAACGAGAGACGAGTCACCTGGCGCCACGGTCAACAACTAAGAGGACTCGCTAAGAAAACGACATGAGAAGGTTATGGTTCCACACCACCAAATCCCCGCTCCATCAACCCAGAAGCTTTCGCGAGACTACGCTGCCTCCTCCTTCCCAGCATATGATGGGACTGACAACGCACGTGAACACGTCTCACGCTTCGTAGAATCTCTAAAGGAATATGGATACAGTCACACCTTGAGGCTCAACGAATTTCCGAAGTCTCTCGTTGGGGAGGCCTGCCAATGGTACACTCGTCTCACACCAAAGGCCACAAGTACCTAGAGTGAATTATTGAAAGCATTCTTCAAAGAATACCTCTTCGGGAAGGTAACACTCTCCGATCTGAGCAAGATTCATCAGAAGACAGGTGAATGCCCCGACAATTATGTAAAGAGATTCAGAGGACAAGCTCTCAGCTGCTGCACTCCAGACATAACGGAGCCACAACTAGTGGAAGTCTGCACCAGTACCATGACTGCTATCTATCGAGCTCTTCTGGAGGATCTCCAATTCCAGACTCTCTCTGAACTTCAGGAAGCAGCATCACGATGAGTCACCATAATGCCTACCTTGAAGGAAAAAGCTCAACTACTGAAGGATAGAAAACTTCACGAGGCCGACAAAACCCCTGTGCCTAGGAACTCACTCTCGACAGACGACAACAACAGATTAGGGAAAGCAGAAGAATGTCTTGCTGAACAAAGGGTGCAGGACTCAACTTCGATGACCATGATGAGAGGTGTGACGCCAATGCCAGAGGAAGGCTCACGACGACGACAAGATGGGATCGACTTGCTGAACGACATCTCAACGAGAGAAGCAAGAGATCTGCTGGACTCCTGGATCCGAGACAAATTTGTGGAATTACCCGAAGTTTTGAGAGTTCCCACTACTGAAGAGATGGACTTCCAAATTTTTTCGCGACGTTTCTTCTTCGTCGGCCCCCATCGTGCAACGGTAATCTAGTTTTACATGATCACTTAATTCGCAATTAGGCTCATGATATATCATGGGCTACTATTACATCTTTCTATATAGCAAAATTGAATGTGATTAATCATCAAATATTGAACCCGGAGATTAGTAAGATGCCGTTGTTGATCCAGCACCCGGAGAAAGAAGAAAAACAATTCCGCTCCCGCAGCTCCAAGAGCAACACAGAAATATTACCTCTTACATCAAAGAGCTGAATAAGGAAAATCATTGGAGCAACATCAAAGACGCCGGAAGACCCGTTCCAACAACAATCACATACAATAAAGCTAAGATTTCTTCACTAATCTTAAATCTCTATTTATTAAAAAAAAAAAAAAAAAGGGAAGAAGGGTTTCCGGAACCAAATGATTTGAATGCAATTATCGAACCAACCTTTTGTTTTTCGTCCACTAATGACTCTGATGTTGCAGAGATACCCTACGACATCAATTCTACATGCATAGCTGGAGGAGAAGAGATGAGAAGCTGGAACTTCTCAGAAAGCTAAGAAAAATAAAAGAAATAGCAAGCGGAGTTATCAAGCAAAAGCAATAAAGAGCGAGTCCCACATATACCTTTGACCGCACACGCGTCTGTGTGCTCAATTACAATCCTGGTCCCACATCCGCCAGATGTCATTTAGCTTGGACTGAATGTCGCCAAATGACCCACTCCTGCAGCTATGACAACACACCGGCCCACCTTCATTTGTCATTTGTTTGCAGCTAATGAGGCTATAACGAAACATATTCACTATTCGGCCACACCTACCCAATGCCACCTTCATTTCTTAATTCTTTGTCGGCACTGCTCCGGTTATACAACAACCTATGCTATGTATCACCCGAACCTACTCTCAATCAAAAATGACATGTATACACAGCACGCTCACATATGCTTTGACCGTGAACCTCATCTATCCGGCCAAGTCTTGCACAATATTGTCAAGCATCATTCCAACCGGGGACTCCTATATGCCAGCCGAAAGAAGCATATCTACCGGGGACTCTATGACAGCCAAGGATGGTCTTCAACAGACAACATCCACAACCAAGGATGATCCAGCAGCACCACCGGGGACTCTTGATACCAGAAAAGGTAAATAAAAGTTAAGTATATCTTCCTTACCTTCATTTACTCAAATGGATATTTAGAGGAACTCTAATAAAATTAAATTGCAAATACATGCTTAGTGTAAATCGACAAACTCAATTACATTTGAACATGAAGTATCTGGAGTGCATAGGAAGGGCATCACTAACCCAACCATGGTAGCTAAAATCATTTACAAAACCATCTCACATGCGTATTTGTTTTATTTTATCACTCAATATTCATTTTGTACCACTTTATCGACTTAGCACCTCGTGCATTAAATGTGCCGCTATTTTTTGTCCAGCGCTCGGAGCTCGTAAAAACACGAAGTACCTTTAAAAAAAAAATCACCTACTCGCCTGTATAGCTTTTGCTAAATTAATAGGTTAAAAAAATATGAATTATTGTACGCGTCAATATATACCTTTTGTTCAAATAATGCGAGTTACCTACCTATTTGTATATCAATATTGCATACTGTCATATCATACACTTAGTTAAAAGTGTAAGTGTTACAACAATTTTTAGTCTACTCAATTCTTCGATGTGTAATACATTTGAGCATGCTCACTAATATATGTACACTAGGGAGTGACCCGTGCCGGAGCGGCACGGGCTATTTCCCAGTTTCAACATTTCGATTAATCTTCTGTGGTCTTTTATACGGAACACCATGGTAAAACATTACTTTATGAGAAAATAAAGTGCAGTAACAACACGAGCTATTTCACAGTGAAACCATTCGTCGTTTGTTTCGGTGTTTTTTGTTGTATTCTCTGATAGCATTGTAATTTTTTATGTTGTTTTTGTTTGTACATCATAAAAATTGTTACGGTCGCATAACCGGTCGGCTATTAATGCTCCCCGCACAACCACGTTGTTAAACAGAAATATGAAATCAAGGTCGAAAATGATTGACGTTTATGGCCCAGTAGGTTTTGCAAGATTTTCTATTATTTCGGGTATTTAGTCGGTTAACTGATTTGACCGGAGGAGGGTAAATGGGATAATAGAAAGAACCAACCACTCTTGAGGCCACCAAATCGCTTTTGCAACTCACATTTGTTTGGACCTTTACACCGAACCTACACTTTAAGGCTTTAAGCAAAGGGTGTAATAATATCTATGAGCAAAGCTGCTCTATCTTTGAACCCGCAATTATAGGTTCAAATCCAAGCACAAAGCAAGAACAAATATAAATCGGCATACTCAAATTAATTACAAATGCCTATCACTGTTCTTTTGATTCTATGGAAATCCTCTATTATATTAAATTTTCATTTTGATAGTAAAACAAAATATACTTTGCTAATTTTATTTTAATTAAAAAAAAAATATTCGTACAAATTTTGTTTTATTTAGAGCAAAAAGTAAAAAAAAAAAATTATATAAGTAAACAACTAAACACAAATTCCCAAACACAAAATTTAGAACAATATTTCATTGTGTTGCGAAAATGTAATTTTTTTTTTATGCAATTAAACCCTATAATTTCAGAATGTTTTATTTAGCTGAGATTAAAAGTAGGGAGTTCTCTCAATTCTTAGAGTTCTTGACCCCACCTTAGAAAATTTTAACCAATCAGAGAAATATGCAATATTTTCTAAAGACTTACACCGGGTATAGAATAACTTATCCAAACCTAAACTACGTTTCCCCTTTTCTCTTCTTCTCCGCCTCTCTTCTCTGCCTCTTCATAAACCCTATCGCTTTTTCTTCTTTTTACTCCCAAATTAATGGATACTGACTAAAAAACATGCGGTCCAATAGGTTTGTGATTTCTTCAATATAAACTGATTATTTTTTTTTGCTATAATCACACATTTAATTCATAATCTGATGTTCTGTTTTTTTGTTACAATCACAGGTTTGAAAGGTGAGGCAAAAGTCTCAAAGGTAAGGTTCTGATTGTGATCCCTTCTTGGTTGCAAAATTGACTAATCCCATGTTGTTGATCAAGTAGCATTTGAACCAGTGAATTGATACTCACCAAATTAATGGACCATAAATAATTTGAACCAGTGATTTGATACTCATCAAATTAATGGATACTGACTAAAAAACATAAGATCCAATGGGTTTGTGATTTCTTCAATATCAGTGTACGAAATGAACTGATTAATTGTTTTGCTATTAATCTGATTTTTTTTTTTTTTTGTTACAATCACAGGTTTGAAAGGTCATGCAAAAGTCTCAAAGGTAAGGTTCTGTCTGTGATTCTTGGTTGCAAAATTGACTAATCTCACTATAACATAATAGTTGCAGTCAGACCAAGATTTCCATATCTTCATTCTTTCGTCCAAGCATGGCAAAGCCAAAAAAAAAAAAAAAACCAGTCAAAGATGTACCATCTGTATCACGGCTACAAGCATCTCATAATAGAGGTGTTCGTAGAGATAAAATTGCATGGAAGAAAAATGGATTGCAGTCTACAATACATAGACATGGACAGAACTATTGATAAAACAGTGACTGCAGCACCTTCATTACCATACCAAGGTAAGTTAGTTGCTTGATTTCTGATAAAACATTTGTTATCTATTTCATATTTGGTTCTGATGAGTTCATGTTTGGCAGACATTGAGTATGTGGCAATTAGTGATCAACAATTATTAGGAGATCAGTCGGATAAACAACCAGATGGATTGCAAGACTTTATAGAATTTGAGCACAAAACAAGTAAGCATTGCATTATTCTGCCATTTTTTAACTAAAACATGCCTATATATTGCTACAAAGCTGTACTGCTTGCCTCCTTTAACTTTTGTCTATATTTCTGCTCTACAGATTTTAAAGTAAGGAAGTCTGATTTTGGTGCACCAACTCATGCATGCAAACATTGTGGTGCAATAGTTTGGTACCAGGAAAAAACAACAAACTCAACTAAGGCTAAGTTTGGTTCATATAACTCTATGTTTAGTTTTACCTCTAGCGGAGCTTTTGTTATTGATGAGCATAACAAAGATGGGAGAGCACCTTTCTCATATATAATACAAGGCCAGAGCTATCATAAGATTGGTTCAGTGCTACCAGTTGGACCAAAACCAGGATTTGCTCAGCTTTATATTTTCGACACAGATTTAGCACAGGAAGCCGAGCGTCGAAAAAATATATTTGTTAGCCCACCATCTGAAGATAAGAAGCCAGAAGATAACCAAATACGCAGGATAACCGAACAAAAAAAAAACGAAAAAAAAAGATGGGTGAATTGGATATTGATGTCTATACAAATTTAACCAAGATGTTGGATGAACATAATCCTATTGCACAGTCTTTCAGGATGACAAGGGATCGAATGCAGGCATCTCCTGCTGTCGACTTACGAATGCGAATAAAGATGCTAGGCAATACAACTTGCCAACATGTTCAGAAGTTGCAGCTTTGATAGTCCAGGACAATGAAGTTACTGAAGGATACATAGACATTATAGTTGAACACAAACAAGGGGGTTACACCCAAATCCAGGAAATACACCCATGTTATATGTCAATGCAGTTTCCTTTGTTGTTTCCATATGGTGAAGATGGTTATTCAACTGATATTAGTTACAGAAATCCAAAAGTGACAAAAGATGGAAAGGCCATGAAGCGTCAAGAGGTCACCATGAGAGAGTTTGCTGCATTCAGGATTCAGCAGAGACCTGGAGAAGGACAGACTTTAATTCGCGGCGGCCGTTTATTTCAGCAATATGTGGTGGATGCGTATGCATGTATTGAAGAGTGTCGGCTTAGATGGGTGAGGGCAAATCAAACTCAAATAAGGGCTGAATTACCTAGGGGATTGAGAGATGCATGTCTCAAAGGTGACGTGTCCAAAGTAGAAAAATAAGGAAAAAGAATAGTGCTACCTTCATCCCACACTGGAGGTTCCAGATACATGATCAGCACTATCATGATGCTATTGCAATTTGCAAGCATCTTGGTGTTCCAGATCTGTTTATAACTTTCACCTGTAATCCTAAATGGAAAGAGATAACAGCTATGTTGCAGCTGATACCAGGACAACGCTCAGAAGACCGACCTGATATTGTGGCCAGAGTGTTTAAACTAAAGCATCTAATGGAAGTTCTTCGCCAAGGAAAACATTTTGGAGAAGTACCATTTACTTCTAGCCAAGCTTTCCTTATGCTTTGGTTGTCTTATATTGCATATTCATGAGAAAGAGGAATGGAAAACCGAATTTAGTAGCACGGCATGCCACGTCACTTTTCATGCTTTTAATCGTAAGTACTATATCACTCCAACTGCGACATCTGATTTCATGTTCTTCACATGCTTATAGGAATGAAAGAAAGATTAAATCATTTCCGGTGCCATATCCTGTACTGGTAACATTTTGGAAACCTTGACTGAGTGACATTTTCTATGTTGACTTCTGTTAATGTTGTATTCAATGTTGTTCCCTCATTCCACATTTAGCATAGACTCGTTTGTAGAAATGCATACACTAATTTGTAAAAAAATTCTTGGTGAACGCAGGGGTCGTCGCTGAAGTTACATGTGATATGAAAAACCGAAGGGTCTACTAATGCAGGAGTTGATTTAATGGAATCATCAAATTAACAATTGCTTCAATCTCCTCAAGAAAATTCTAAGATCAGGTTTGGTTTATAGTATTTGTTTTTTTACCAGGAAGTCTAAACTAATGAAAGAGAGATTTACCATGTCATCTATTCTTCAAAGAGAACTTCACTTTAATTAGTATGGTTGCGTGTTTATTTAGAAGTGGTGATAAGCTCTTTACAACCTGGAGTTTTCAGTAGCTCTATATGTATCTTTTTCTTTTGGTGTGCAGGCAACAAGTAGTTGAATAACCACCAGTTAGATCTTACAGGGAAAAGTTGCAACTAAAGAAAAACATCGAAGGAGACAATTCAGGAATTATTACGTGAAAGTTAGGATGAAAGGTTACTGCTTACCTTCTTCTGTAATTAAGCTGAAGGTAAATTATTTGCTTGCTTACCCTCTATGAGCTCAAGTGTCACTACATTAAAAAATAGTACTTGCTGTCTTAGCTCAAATGGCAGAGCACGTGGCTCTCAACCATGTCGTTGTGGGTTCGACTCCCGCAGATAGCAATTTTATTGTTTTGACGACAATATTAGATCTGTAAAATCCATTGTGAAGGGATAATTCTCATCTTTCAGTTATCTATGATTTTATTTTTATGTTAAAAAAAAAAAAAAAACTAAATGTGTGACACCTGTAACTATGAAATTTCAGAGACAATGTCACAACTCTCTTGCGTACAAAGACAACTTCAACAGAGTGTTCTTAGTGAAGTTTAAGCTAAGGGAGCTGTAGCTATTCGAAACATTCCTTTATTCAAAATAAATAAATAATACTACTGCATCAGTTAAAGTGCTCCATTTCAGGTTATGACTTGGACCCTTCCCAAGGGATATCAAGCTACGAAAATCAAATTTGATGGTTCTTTTATAACGATTCTGTTCCTATTGATATCAGCCTGATTTTATCGTAATGGTGCAGGCATTTTAAATGCTCAATTCACAAGGGTTGGGATGCTACATTATGTATGGATTATTTTTTTAAAAAAAATCAATAGAATTTAATTGTTCACTGTTATCTATAAGAGCCCTTAATGGGTGTAAAATTTCTCTTTAGCTGGCCACTGAGATGCTTAATAAGATTCATGCAGGTTAAGAAACCTGACCCGTGCGAAGCACGGGTGTAGAACTAGTGATATTAATTAAACACAATGGTTTCAGAGTTTTTTAAATGCCTGAGATTAAAAGTAGAGAGTTCTCTGAACTCTTAGAATTTCTGGCCCTACCAAAATATATTCTACCCAATCAGAGACCACCAAGATTTTCTCCCAAGATTTTCTCTCACATGGTAAAAAACCTGGCACTTTTTTTCTTCCTCACCGTTCTCTCTTTCTGTTCTTTCTGTTCTTTCTCTGACTCAATCAAGATAATCATTAAAATCTTATCCCAGGTAAACCCTAACTATGTTCACCATTTCAAATCAGATTAAAAATCTTTAATCTGTTCACAATAACTTAAAATCAGATTCAAATATTTAGTTAACCTAGATTGTTTTTTAAAAGAAATTGGGGAATGCATAAAGGGTTATTGTGTAGATTTGAGAAATGTTGATACAAGTATTCCCCATTGATCTATTCCTTTCTTTGTTGGAATCTCTTTGTTTTTGTAGCTAAATATCAGATTCAAACCTAGGGTATGCATCGGGTTACCTAGATTCTGCATTAAGAAATTGGGTTTGGTTTGTTTTATTTTTGCAGGTACAAAAGCTTCTTCTTTTGGTACTGCACTTTGGGTAAGTACTTTTTCGAAAAAGCTTCTTGCTTTGATGCCTTTTCTCAGTTATAATCTTTTTTTTGGTAAAGATACTTGATTACTTTCCTATTTTGATTACAAAATTCTAATGTCTTTACTTGAATATGTTGTTTTAGATTTTTCTTATATGTTAGATGAATTAATCAAATTAGAGAGGTTCACAAACTCAGTTGCTGACCAGCATCACTTTTCTTTTCTTCATAAGAGCTGATTTGAAGCATTATCACAGGTACCAGTGGTCTTACTGCCATCATTACTGGCACTGAATATATCTTTTTCCCCCTTTGTTTATATAAGGATCTGCATAAATATTTGTTTCGTCAATACTCATTGATTCACCATGTCTTTCAGATGTCTTGCAGGAAAGACACTATGTACATCAATTGCCACCAGCCATTTTCCAGCCGCCACAACTGCACAACCAAGGTTCGGCAATGTGGGAGATCACTGGTGCCCAAAATGCATAGTTCAACTCAATGAACCAGTACCAAGGTTTGTAAAACAATGAGACTCTATTACTTTTTCCGCTCCACCTATAACTCTATATCGGTTTTATTTCTCGATAAAACAAAAAATGAACCCGCAGATTGTACTAATTAGGTTCCTGGTGAGGTTGGATGTTGATCAGTTGGTTTACGGTCGGGTTACTTTTCGACACCAAAAACATGATTATTTATGTAAGGTACAGAATCAAGTAACTTCAATATCTGAGTTTAATATTTCTATTAATTCCTTGGGTTTATATAATGAAACTGACTGGAAATATTGTTTTTGCAGGTGTTTTAACAAGGGTCTGGATGAAACTATAGAAGAAATGATGAAGGGAGTGTTACATTAGCAGAAAATTTGGTATATGGTGGCAATCAAATTATCGATTGAGGTACTCATTTTTGAAAACAGTAGCTTAAAAGAAGAAAGCCAAAATAATACACTCATCTAAGAACCTACAGAAGTGATGATTTAGAGGAACCAATTCTGCAACTTTGGAATCGCGTAATAACAGATAATATTCACTCACACCATTTCATACGACAATCGGTATAGTATTCGCTCACACCATTTCAACGACAGTCGGTATAGTATAGGTATGAATTTTTGTCCCTATGGATGTTACGTTGGAGTTCTTTGTAGCTCAATAGTGTAAACTTCTATGTAATGTTTTCAGACCACTTGATACTAACTTATGTACTTTGCAGCTCAACAAATAAAATTTCTATGCATTTTTTGGTGCAATATCTTACATTTTGTCTTAAACTGTATCCAAAGAGAGATAGCAGGAAAATAGGCACAGAAAGTTACCAACTAGGTTTCAGTGCATTTTAATTGAATTTAGGATTGGGTGTGAAGTAGGATTTACAATTTAAATTGTCAAAATTGAGGATTTCATAAATCATATGCCATCTAAGTTGTATCCTTAACTTTCATAGTTGTTAATTCCATAAAGTTGTTCAAGATATTGGTTGTATTTTTGGGTCCAACGATGAACATGGGAAGTCTGTTATGCTTTTTGTATATCCGAGGTACGTTTATGTGTATGGCCATGTATCGGAGCAGTGCAATCTGTTAAGAAATGATTAAGAATGGATTCATCTCTGATGTTTTTATTGATTGTGCTCTTACGATTGATCGGCAAAACAACTAATTATTATCTCTTTCTCAGATTAAGTTGGTGCATATAGAGCTTCACACTTGGTGGGTTGAACTTATGTAAGACTGATATGAATGTTGATGGGAAGCCTGTTTCACTTTTACCATTATCTTCTTTTGCAGTATAAAATTGTTTAGGTTCAATAACAGTGAAATGAAATCTAATGTTGTTGTGAACTTATAGATTTGATTGATCATAATATATTTGTTCTGTTCACTATTGGTTGTATCTTCCAACCAGTACAACTTCGAATTGTGGGACTTCTTTATTTTATGCAGTAGCTACATGCTTAGGCTTCCAATGTTGTTAAATCTGTACCTCAACCTTTGCGAAGGAAGCTATTGATGCACATTGAAGATCGTAAAGGGTGTATAAACACAGTATTTGGGTATCTTCTTCCTTTTCGGCCTAATGATACGTCCTTTTTAACATTTCTTATTCTGGTGCATAAAGTTTAAGCTCTCCTGTATCTCTGCTATATTTGTAAGTTGATATCATTTTTTCCTCTTTATTAATTTTTGTCGTCCACCCATAATCATCAAGTACCTGGACTTGGTAGGCACTATCTGCAGACATCAAGCCATTTACGGCCCTTATGGATGTACATTCTCATTGATATAAAGTACTCAGGTTTGGCTCATTTTTTTCTCTCCTGTAGTTTGGTACAAGATACAAAAGTTTGTATAATTGGAACATTTGGGTGGTTGAAAATCTGAGGAGCTCAAATATAAGGTCTGTTATCGCAGAGTTCTCATAATATGTGTAATGTACATAACTCCTCACACCATCATTTGCCATCTTAGCTCAATTGGTAGAGCACGTGGCATTCTGCCTCGAAGATGTGGGTTCGATCCCCATAGATGGAAATCGACATGAAAGACTAATCAACTATTTATGTAGGTGATCATTGACCAACATGCACCCCCTAGCCCCACACTGTATATGCAGTTATGTGTGAAGCACGTCGCACACACTAGGCACTATATAAACAATAATCCAGGCACTAAATCATCTATTCTGCAGTGTTTATAATCCAGGCACTAAATCATCTATTCTGCAGTGTTTTACTTTTGGGGTACTCTTTGGTGCCAGTAAAGCTGCACTTTTAAGTAAATGTCTATACATTAAAAAGAACGTTTGTGGAGAAATGCCATTTCCAGTCCAATCCTTACTTATTTCTCAAGTCCTCAAAATTCTTTTTGGGTTCAATTAAATTTTGTGCAATGAGGCAATAAGGGTGGATGCTGAGAAGAAATTCATACGAAGTACAATCTAATAGGCGGTAGCAGAATTGTTTAAGGTTATACATTTCTGGAGTGTACTGCATATTTTTGTAGCTTCAAAGATATACTATTCACTGATTAGGAAAAAATCTCCTTGATAGAAGGTGTAGTGTTCCTTTATATATGGTTAAGGGAAAACCCATATGGACCGCACATCCATGGGCCGCAGGCCCTATAACACCCCCCCTTGTGCGGTTCAATAACAAAACTATATACATAGTGCTTCACATATAGTGCTTCGAATGTAGTTCTTCAAATGTGTTGCTTCACTAAAACTTTAACAAGGAAAAACCCGCTGGGACAAAACCTTGAAAGATAGAAAGTATAACGTCTCGAGTCTTCGTAAGCTTCTTTGTTGGAGTTGGTCGTGGTAGGTGACTTCTCTTTCAGCTTCATATTTAGTTCTTCAAATGTAGCTATCTCTCCGATGACCACTGTGTCTAAGTCAATTGTCTCATTAAAAACCTCGCCAGGAAAACTCAAAGGGACAAAGCCTGAACTAAGGAAAAGAGTGCAATATACTTATAACTGAGTTAGACTCGTACATGTTGCCTCGCTAAAACCTTGACAAGGAAAACCCAGTGGGACAAAACCTTGACGAAGGGAAAAGAGTACAACGCGATAAGTCCAGAAGTACGCCTTTGCTCATGCTGAATAACACTCTTGCTTCTCGCTGGAAGTTGTTTCGCTTGACATGCTATCGCGTTCATTTCTTTGATTCTGATGCAGTTCAGTAATATCCATCTGGTCTTCAAGTCTTCAACATTCAGCATATACGCCAAGTGTAGTTGTGGTCGTGTTCTCTCTAAAAACCTTGTCGAGTAACAAAACCCTGTGGGAAAAACTAATCTCGATCGAAGGGAAAAAGAGTACAACACAATTTCACATTTCGAATCAAAATACGTCGGCATCATATCATTGGATCCTCCCCCTGATGTCGGCATCTCCCCCTGATTTTGTTTGGGGTATAGTTTCTAGACAGTTTCATTAGTCATGAGCTTTTCGAAAGTGACTATAGGTGATGACTTATTATAAGTTCACCATGTCTCCCCCTGATTACTTTCGTTGACTAAGTGATTATTGTCCCTTCATAATCAACAACTTTTCGATTGCACTTCTGGTATTGCAATTGTCTCATTAAAAACCTTGTTGAGTAACAAAACCCTGTGGGAAAAAGTAACCTCAGTGAAGGGAAAAAGAGTACAACTTACCACTAGATGCTCCCCCTGATGTAGGACAACTTGCTTAGTACAATACATTCATGGGAGTTTGAACAACTTCTTTAGTCCAATACAGGTAGACACTTCCTTTAGTCCTACGTAGTCAGACAAGTTCTTTAGATCTCTACAGTTTTGCAATCATGGGAGTCGGACAATTCCGTTAGTCCTATACTTTTCACATGTAATCATGGGAGTACAATACAATTTGCAAGTTCATTAGAAAACTCTACTTGCATCTTCATAGGGATAAGAACAAACCCATGTCAATGGTTTCTTTTAAGTATCTAAAGATATTCTTGATACCATTCCAATGACGTTGTGTTAGCGCTTAGCTACATCTAGCCAACAAGTTCACTGAGAACGAGATATCAGGTCGAGTACATTGTGATAAGTACAATAATGCGCCTATTGACTTAGGAAGGGATATTCGTCTCCCAACACATCTCCATCTCCTTTCTTTCACGAGATGGATCTTTACGTACATCTACAGTTCGACCAATCATGGGAGTGCTAGCTAGGTGCACTTTGTCCATATTAAATTGCCTGAATATCTTATGGACATGTGCTGACTGGTGGATGAATATTCCACAAGCTCGATGTTCTAGTTCAAGTCCTAGACACATCCGAGTTTTCCCAAGATCTTTCATCTCAATTTCGAATTTCAAATAGTTTTCGGTTTCTCTTACTTCGTCAAAAGTACCTACTATGTTCATATCGTCGACATAGAAAACTATAATTGCAAATCCGGAACTTGTTTCTTTTCAAAACACGCAAGGGCACAATTTATTATTTCTATATCCCTTCCCAATCAAATGATCACTTAGACGGGTATACCACATCCGTCCGGATTACTTTAGTCCGCAAAGTGAGCGTTTCAACTTAATTGCAAACGCACTCCGTGGTTTAGAGTTACTTGATTTTGGGTAATGGAAGGCCATCTGGCACTTTCATGAATATCTCTGTATCAAGATCCCCATAGAGATATTATGTAACCACTTCCATAAGTTGCATTTCAAATCCTTCTGAAACTGCCAAGCTAATCTAATTAGCAGAACATCATGATGTTTGCTACAAGACAATAAGCGATCCAGGGGTTTGTGAGAAACCTCGCGCCACAAGGTGAGTCTTTATACTTTAAGACTTCATTATTCTCACTACACTTTGTGACAAATAACCATGTATGTCCCACAGGCTTTACACTTGGTCGGTTAGCACTACCTCACCAAATACCTGTATATTTGTCAAAGAACTAAGTTCTGCCTGGATTGCGTAGGCCAAATATGCTCTTTGTTTAAATATAAACAATATAGAGCATGGTTCGATCTCATCGTGCTCTACTTCTGGAGCAACTGAATTATATCATCACTATGCACGCATGATCCTTCCATTGACTCATGTGCATTCTCATAATCCATTGGGATTTCATTTCTCTAGAATCATTTAAAACTTCGGAGCGTCCTCCAGTTTGATTCATGGACATGTTCAGAGAAAATTCTATGAGATGATTTCAGATGATATAAATAGTTAGATTGTGCCTTACTCAACTTTTTCCTTTCTAGGTGAGTATCAATCGAACCTAGTGGTCTCTCCAACTTCCTTTATAGAGCCACGGCCTCAACCATACTTCCACAGAGTATAGTTGCAACACCTTAGTTTATGGTGTGTATCCTTATTTAAGGATATATAACCTTGCAGGCACGCTTGCAGTTGGTATATTTGATCTCGTCACTTTAGCGATACCAGTGTGCATTCTGGATATCGAAAATCGTTTTTCACATCACATTTACATTGCGAAGTGCGGGGATCAATATGAGACAAACTGAGAAACACACCACGACAATTCCTGTCGTTCCCTTAGGAAATACTTTTCCTCACCTCCCCCTAACGACGGGAAGGTTGTCTCATCAAGTGACTATCCGTAAATCTAGCGGTAAAGAGATCGCCTGTCGAAGGTTCTTCGTAGCGGATATTTGTTGGGGATTCGTATCCAACATAAATACTTAATTGTCTATGTGGACCCACCTTAGTACGTTGTGGAGGCGTAATTGGCACGTGTACGGCACAACCAAAAATGCGTAAATGTAAATCAGGCTTATATCCAGTTACCAACTGGTACGCAGATTATGGTTGGCTATGAGTGGGTCTAAAGAGAATAAGTCAAGCTGCATGCAATATGGTGTAACCCCAAGTAGTAATAGGCAGGTTGGAACGCATAACCAGTGCCTTAGCTATCATCTGTAACCTTTTGATGTTTGCTTTTGCGAGGCCGATTCGAGAGTGTATATGGGGTACATAAAGCTCTATGTCAATTCCTTTAGGCATACAAAAAATCATCAATTCCTTTAGATGTAGATTCTCCAGCATTATCAAGTCCAATAAACTTGATTATAAGATCAGGGTGGTGAGCCCTTAGACATATCACTTGTGCTGGGAGCTTTGCAAATATAGCATTTGTTGTGGACAACAATGCAAGTGTGACCAACGGGTCGAAGCATCATCCAGAACCATAAAATAATTGGATGGTCCGCATTCTAGATGTATAGGTCCACAAATATCACCTTGTATCCTTCGTGAAAATGGAATTTTTCTTTGGTATCTTTAGCATATGATGGTCTCGATTCTTTCTTTGCTAAAGAGTTAGCTTTGCATTACGAGTGATGTGCCTTCGATAAGGCAAACGAAGAAAATGGGATAAATGGTATACTTCAGTTACTTTAGAAGGGAAAGTTTGCACTTCACTTATTTTATACGACAATAGCCGTGCTTCAGTTCCTTTAAAAGCAAATGTTTGTGTTTCAGTTACTTTAGAAAACACATTGTTACTCTTCGTCGTAACAATATTTTGTCCCATTTCTTTCTCACGCTAAAGAATAATGTCGGTGTGAGTTATTTAAAACACATATCATCAAATGTCGACCTGGATACCATAGTCGGTAATGTCAAAGCTTGTATAAGTCACTGGCCAACAGTTCGTCGTTGGAAACAATATAAGATTCAATAATCCTAATAGTGGTGATGTACAATCCACTAGAGTGACTCAATAGTTTCTCTAAGATGCGCTTCCATCCGCATTCACTAGAAGTAATGTAAAGTTCTATTTTCACAGTAAATCACCAAATGGTAGCCATTTGAATAAATATCCTTAAAACTCACAAGGTGTGGTTAGCTGTAAGTGCTTACAGAGCTTCTTTGAATTTAAAACTTATGCCGCTGGCACCAAAATTTGAGCAATACTTCGCCCAATTAATACTTTCGATGATCCAATCATCGTAGTCACAAAAGGAGTAAAATCAACAAACAATTGTCAATTTCTTAGGATAGTGTGGGTGGTTCCACTATCGAATATAGACTTGGTCTCTCCTTAAGACATTCTATTAAGTACATCACGAGGGAATGTCATACAGATGAACAGTTTATCTCAAGCACTTTTGAGAATTTTTTGTTTTATTAGAATGACGTCCTTTACATTCTAATACACGTGCTAAACAACAGATTATCATAAAAAAAAAGTAAAATTCTATAACACGTAATAGAAAGATAAATACTTACAATAATCGTTGATTCTAACGTCAAGAAGGTAAGAACATGTTCAGCTAAGTAAGAAACTAAATGTTCAGGCACAAGCAAAGTCAGGTGTATCCATGATGTGGCAACGTCCTTTATGCCATGAAAGCCTGAAATTGCGAGGTTGACGTCAAGAGTAAGATCATTTTCTTCCACATAGTGAGATTCTTGTTCGAGAGATTTCCGGTACTTTTTCTTTGTAGATCACAACTACTTTGGTACTAGCCTTGCATTGCTTTAACCAACGTCCGGTAATCACCGCTAAAAAGTGCAACTCCGTCTGCTTCGTTTTTTTTTTTTTTGGGGTTTTTTTGGGTTTTTTTTAATATTAGTCACTACTAATGTGGCCAGAAGTACCTTCTCTGCAACAATGACTAATTTTGGTATTTCCGTGAGACCAAAATTTTTTTTTTTTTTATGGTCAAGATACAAACCAAATTTCTTTATGGTTGTGTTAAGTAACCCATTGAGTCAGAGTCCAATCGATGTTCCTTACCCAGTAAATAGCTAGTTCTAGACAATTGTATTGACTTGGCTGGGGTCAAAACAAACTTATAATTTCAAAGTCCATTGAGTTACAGACAAACTCCACAACTTATTATGCACAAAAGTGATCATAGTTTGCAAACAAACAATACGGGAATTTGCAACAGGAACCCAAAAGAGAGAGACTCTCATGGTCGGCTAACAACGGCCGCTATGTGGAGGTGTTCATGGTTTCCCTGTCGCCTAGGGTAACATAAAAGAGAGGCGTAATGGAGGCCCACTTATGTAATAGTAAGTGGGTACAGAAGCTTTATTGGAACTCCCGTTATAGGAGTGAACAATGGGTACTAAGTACTAAATACTAACATACTGTGTGGAGGTCCAGCCATGGTCGTTCAAGCAACAGAGACTGTTAATTGTGACCCAACGGGAGGACCCTGTGGCCTATTATGTCGTTTTAGGATTTGTCTATAGGAGAATAGAATGAGAAATTGGGTTCGTCCAAATTGCATAATCAAAAACAGAAGCTTTTCTATATAAGAAAAATGGAGGATAAAGAGCATGAAACAAATCGAGTACAAACAATCAAACAATCATGTGATATAATAATCAGTAATCAATTTAGACCCATTTAATTGCATATAAGATGAGGACAAATATAATCAGCCAAGCTAGGGGATCAAATTAATTAGATCAGGTATCAAATCACACTATGTTTAACATCAAAACAAGATTTAAAGAAGGTAATCATAGTAGATGACGCAAACATAGACAAAACGGCAACCACGTTTTCTCTTTACGAATAGACATTTCAAATCATATACATGTTCATGATCTAAAGCAAACAATACATATCTATGGAAGTAAACATGGCCGACACTCAGAAAAATAAATTAGCAATCATTTAGGTATACCTCTTTAGCCACCATACTCGATTGAGAAAAAAAAAATGACGATCGAAAAACAGAGATCTCCAAGAGGATTACCGATCGAAATAGAGAATTTTTTTTCGGCTTCTAGGGTTAGAGTATCGTGTGATAACGTGATTAGGAAAAAATCTCCTTGATAGAAGGTGTAGTGTTCCTTTATATATGGTTAAGGGAAAACCCATATGGACCGCACATCCATGGGCCGCAGGCCCTATAACATTCACCACTTAATTCTTTTTATACTCCCCCCGTCCTATATTTTTTGAGCTATCCAGAGATTGTACAAATTTTAAGACAAATAAAAGAGAGAGTGATTTTTTTATTAGTTTTTCCATTTTTAGACTCAACAAATATAACCGGTTATACATGGAACTCCAAGATGTTCTTAACCTGGATTAAACTTCACAAGGAATGGGCTTTTGGGCATGGATCTACTAAACAGAAGGCCTTTGGGCGATCAAAAAGTCAAAACGGACTTAAGCCCGTGCGAATGCACGGGCTATACAACTAGTATTTCATTGACTTAAACTTCAGTTGTTATGAAGTTTGGAGGATCAGCAGCCCAAGTTCAGTTGTTACATTTCATTGCGTGAAAAATGTAATCTGAAACATAAGGTGGTTGGATCCCCTTAGTGTAAAATTGTCTTTATGTATTCACGTGCAGAAGAATTACTTGTTATACGATTTCATTCTCCAGGTGTGAAGGCTCATATTTAGAAATTTTTGGCACAGTCGGGTCAACTTGGACGTGCAACAGCTATTTTGATAGTTGTAGCAGACACCATGCCGAACACACTGACACCATCATCCTGCATAACACCGCATACAAAAGAATACTCATGTAAGTGTTGATTCCAAAGTCAATGAGCGAATGCAGCAAATTTACTCAAATCAGAGTTAAGGACCAAAAACACCATTTCAACACGATAGAAGATGCTTAGTGACTGACAAAATAGTGTAAAGGGAACAACCTTTCTAACTGAATTGGGTTAGTATTCATACACACAACCACACATACTTCTAAAGCATCAAAGATTAGGTGTATGAATACTTATCTAGTTTAGTTAGGGTCTTGAAGATATGATACAATTCCACTTGAAAGTCCAACTTGTATATGTACATTGTACTCATTGTGATATTGACTTCCTGCAAAACTCGACATATATGATCTCAAGGGATGAGAAACTTGTACTTTGTCAAAAACGAATATTTTGACTTCCCAATGTAAAGGTATTTATTTTATCCACGTACACATGATTTTTTCTTTTTACTTATTCACTCTGAAGAGACATACATAAACCATCTGCTATAAACAAAAATACAGAGTTACGCATCTAATAAATTCAGCAAAATGGCTAACCAAAAGAAGGGTCCTGTTATTCTATGCCCCCGTGCATAGGATAAACCCTAATAAAATACTACATACTATATAGGATCGGTGTATGTGTATTGGGATAAATAAGAAAAGTAATCTCGTTAAAATAAATAACCAGATTCCACAAATACCCTTATATTTTTTATTCTGACCCTTAATCTGTCTAGTAACCCTTTCATCTTCTTCTTTTATCTTTCTGGTTCATTCCGTAAAAAAAAAAAATCTTCCTGGTTCATTCGAGACCCAAGAACAAAATCAAAAGCTAATTGTTAGTTCTTCATTATACTTCTATTGCTTTTAATTATGTTCCTCGTAGAATTGAAATATCTCTTTGGAATGATTTGGATCATGTACTACTTTTCCATCTTCCATAGATTAGAACCAACAAAACTCTTGATAGATTCAAAATTCTTCTCATATTTTAATTACTGATACAACGGATTCGAAACAAAGTTAAAATTTATTTTTCCAGTGAGATAGGAGGAGAGATTTATTAAGTTTTTTGGGTTTGAATTTGTGAAGAAAAATTAAATTAAGATCTGAGAAATTGGGAGATGTATTACAAAGATCTGAGAAATTAGGAAATGTATTAACACAAGCTTCATCGATTCCTTGATTCATTGCAAAGAAAAATAGAAGGAGATGTATTTAGGAAAACCCAAAAAGTATCGATTGTAGATCTAAAATCTCTCCAAACAGTAATGCCCTTAATTTCACTTTCTGTTTTATTATGACTTTCTGTTCATGAGAGCGAAAGAGAGAAGACATAAGAGAAGAGAAATGACGAACAGTCAAAAAAAAACTTTTCTATTTCTTAAAATTTGTAAGGGCATTATTGGAAATATAATAATATTTATTAAAAAGAAATAGTAAAACTTTACCGATTTGTTTTCGAGATAAAATCTACAAATCCCAACGAAAAAATGGCTAATTAATGAGCTGTTATCCTATGCACGGGGGCATAGAATAACAAAGGGGCCAAAAGAAAGCACTAATTTCGTCGCATTGAACGGGATGGAACTTCAATTTAAAACCGTAAAATTGAATGAACTATCACCCCAGAATTTCATAATCAAATTTCAACCAAAAAAAAAAAAAGATATTCAGAACATTATCTTTACCGACATACCTACCTAAGCTTTAATCTATAGAAATGGCAAGATCAGTCAGACTATGAGTTGATACTTGATACAAAAAAGACCTAGTATGCATGAAACCCTAGACTATGAGTATGAGTTGATAGTTGATACTTAAATTCTAGGTATGCATAAAACCCTTAAAATAAAACCTGGATCTGCAATACTACAAAAAAAAAAAAATCAGACTATGAGTTGATACTTGTATACTTCATACAAAAAACCCTAGGCTAATCGAAACTCTATGTTTACACAAAACCATTAAAAATTATTAAAAATTAAAATAGTACATGAATCGACATTACTACAAACCTTGAAGTCGTTCAAACTAAAAACCTCGAAGTCTTACCTTACTGCGAATCCACAGACCGGAGAGAAAAGCTAGGGAAAAAGTTCATTTTTAAGATGGAGAAGGGAAAATTGGAGATGGATAAGTTTTCTGCCTCCGGCTCATTAGAAGAAAAAGGTTTATTTGTATTGGATATGTTGGGCCGGGATGAATAAATTTCTACGGAACAAAATTTCTCAAATGATAAAACACAAAAGAAGTGGAATCATTTAGAAAAATGAATACCTTAGGCTTAGTGCCTTTCCATCTATTATATCATAATCGTCAAAGATGCGATCAACTTCCTGATAAGTATACATGCCACAGTAAAGAAATCTACACTCTAAACCCAAAATTTTGTATCAAAATAAATTGATCTAAAGGATTTGTTTTCTTTAAATTGAAGGGGGAAAGCAAAACATATTTGATTACCTTCAATCATTGGTTATGTCATGATATCAGCAGATTAGTCAAAAATTAGACCGGCGATTCTTTGAGAAGGAGAAATTGTAACCGGATACAAAAGGCTTTCCCGAGAATCCTTTTTTTTTTTCCTATTGCCACTGGAGTTCCCTCTATAGATGTAACTGCCAAGGAATAGAGTTAAATGTGGACACCATGGACCATAGTCTATTAAAAAAAT
>JAJJMA010260264.1:0-11866 GCA_023529015.1 Papaver nudicaule | reverse complement strand
TGACATTGACCAATCAATGTCATATGCATGTCAAATGCATACCAAATGGCCTTCCTTGTCTTAACTTAATGTCGCTTCCTTGTCGGACTATGAAGCTACATTTGTTAGGCCACTATGTACAGGGTAATAGTAGGCACTAGACACTAGGCAATCAAAATTCCTATAGAGAAATCTGCAACATGGTAATGTTGTTGGGCCCAATACCTACTTGTAGAGGAATTTTGGTGTTTATTTCTATTCTTGCGGAGTTTTGTTTCCGATTTTTTCTGTTTTTCCAGAAGCCGAGTTTCTGCTTTATTGCTTGGTAGGTATTGAGTTTTCGGGTCTCAATAAATATATGGTTGACCTTTTCTATTTACATGCCACTCACACTTGAGATCTTGGCCCGTCCAATTCTTCAGAATACCCTATTTCCAAGTGATGTGTTTTAGTATTGATAGCTCATTGAAGTAGCATTCCGGGATTCGGATATTGAACGGCTTTGAATTTTTCCCGGAAATCGATGTGTTACATTAACAAAGGATATAATGTGGTGTTAACCAAGAATATCTAGCTTATAGTAAATCAACTTCCCATGATAATTTTCCAACATCCATGATTATGAACCATGATGTGAATTAAGTTTGTGGAGTATGCCCAATTTGTGACATCCATTGTCTTGAACTTGAACATGTGCATCCCCATAATCTGATCCTCTTCATGCGTAAGCCATCGCTGGACCCGCAATGATTGTAAGCAGCAACAAATCAAACCAAGTTAGCGTCTTCAAGTAAATAGTAAGTCACTGAGGACAACTCCTTAATTACTCCGGGTATCTTTTATTTCTTCTACTTATTATTTTTTTCCTGGGTATATTTTATTAATTACTATTAAAAGAAATAAAAGATAATTAATTAGAAGAATTAAAAGTTACCTACTTCAGTTAAGAAATAAAAGTTACCTACTTCAGTTCAAAGAGGCAAAATAAGCCTAAAATATACAAGAACCAGAAAACATGAAAAATCCTCATGATCCTTGATATGTAATTTAATCAACTTTTCTTGGAAATAATGGAGAGACCAAACTGTCACTAAACTTCATAATATGTGAGACATTGAAAAGGAGATATACAAAATTATTAAACTGAAAAAAAAAAAAAACATATGTGTACTAATAACTCTAAAACAAATGGAAGCCCTAACAAGAACATATAAGAAATCAATCAAAAGATAAAGATCTTATCATACGTGAATCAGATAGGAATGTTCTTAATCACCCCCGTTGTTTGTGTTTTGTTTTTTTTTTTAATTTGAAAGGTTATATTAAAGTTGGACCGAATCCCACTACCTACAAGCCCAGGTTATATTAAAGTTGGACCGGCTAATTTAGTAGAGATACTAATAGCGATTGAGATCGTGTTCTTGTCTACATGACCATGTGTTATATTGGTATTTGTTCCCACGAATACTAAGGTTACAAGAATGCATGAGATAGATTTGATACCATCTTTCCATAGTAATGGTTTGCTTGCAAATCACTTGTTGGATATGGGTGAATCTAAAACATTACTCTTAAGCAAGAGTCCACTGGATTATAGTTGTGGGCGTCTAACACGTCTAAGTACTGGCCCAGCCCAGAACTTCCAGCGGATCCAGTTAAACCTTAATTCTGAGTAACGGCGGTTCACGAACCGGTTCGTGAACAGTGACTCCGGATTTTACTCCTGAGTTCCAAAACATCAATTTGTACACGTACATGTACGTGAACCTCAGATTCGATGTATTGGGTCGTAATTCAGAAGGGCGGTTCACGAACCGTCCAAGGTGAATATTCTCTGGAATTTTCACACGGGTTAAACTCTGACTTCTTTATCTCTTAGTTGGACTTGTTTATCACGGATATATCTTCTGAGTCCATCTAACGAATCTCAATGAGTCAATAAGATAAAGATTATATCCGGTATGTTGGATTTCTATCTTGAAGTGTTGTTGAGCTTACAAAACACTTGGCAGATAAATGTTTAATGAATTCCAATTGAGATAAATCTTTGTTTACTTGGTTTGCAAGTTAGGTTTTCCTAAACTTGTGGGACAAATAACTAGTTGCTTTATTTCTAAGCAACCTATCTTATTGAGTGCTATAAATAAAGGGTTTCAGGACGAAAAACCACAAGCATCAAGCATACGTGAAGTTTCTATGTGGAATTGATCGTAAACTCTTTTCACTTCGGTGAAAGCTTGTTGTGGTATAGTTATCCTCTATTAGGTAGCAGTTCCCCTGTGGGAATTACCTAACGACTATAAAGACTTCTCTTGAGAGTTGGGAAGCATAGGTAGATAACGTACCTTTGTGGTTGTTATCAGATTTACTTGTAACCTCAGTAACCTAATTACGTTCTTGTCTATTTCATAGTCCTTCTCTTATGATATAAGGATATTCAAGAACTGGTTAAGTTACGTAAAGGTTGAAAGGAAGCAACGCACGGCTGCACTCGGTGTTGTAAGACCTAGTTAGCTCCAGTTGTATAAGTTTCTTAATAAGTTGTCAAATATAGTGATCAAAACTCTACCGCTAAACAACACACAATTAGGTGAAGTCATGTGAGAGTTAGCTTTAGGTTGTGGAAGATTTTGGTAGAATTTAGAATCACTGGTTGAAGAGTTGATGAAAGACTAAAGATCAAACAAAGACATCCGGATTCATCATTCAACAGGTTAGTGAATCTAAATAACGCGATTCCATTATATTTTACACTTGTGCTACAAAAGACATAAACATAACTCTCAGCTTGAGCTTTACGTTATCACTTGATCACCTGTGATCAGTGTGTCTTATGATAACTCCGTTTTACCACTTGTGGTATTAGTGTTGTAGTTATGACGTTCCAATATTTCTTAGATATTTCTTTTCTTCTCCGTATCTAAGTTAATATAAAGGTTTTTCCTAAAACCTTTTCGAGTTGGATATAGCAATGTGATGTTATCTCGGTAGTACTACGAGATTTGATCCATCACAGTATTGTGTCTCTTCTTACCTAGTCTGGCTCTGTTGGATTGATTACATATATTTATATGAGCCAATGTAAGAGAGATCGTGACTCATACTTATGTTGTGTAGACTCGAAATACTGATATTCTGAGATTCGAATACGGCGTCATGGTTTGGCTCTGAACTCTGAAGTTCTGAATCATTCATTTGATTCTGTATATGAACATCTTGTATGCCATATCTCACTTCTAGATTCAGAAACCATACTTGTGTATCTCAACTTATGAATTTTCAATGTTCGAAACCTCAATGTAAGTTTTGGTAAAACTAAACGTTGATTTCGAAACCATAATCTGGTTCTCGCATTCATAAGCTTATGGTCCGAAACTTAAAATATTGTGACCAATGAAATATAACAGATTCGTAACTATGTTTGTGTGGCTGACAGTGACTTGAGAATCGAGTCCAATGTGTCTTGACCATGTGAGTCTAAAAGGTCGAAAAGACCCTGGGGTTTCCTAAAGGTTTATGTGAACCGGGAAATATGTTCCTGTGCGTCGAGGCTAAAATGGTGTGATGCTGAAACGGTTCTCGACCACATAGACTCTCAATTTCGACACCAAACATTTGTGAAGAATTTAATATGCGTTTCTTGTTTCGAAACCTTAACCAAGGTTTTGTTAAACATAATCTAGATTTCGAAACCAAGCTTTAGGTTTCGCTAAGTGGAAACTTGATTTGGGAACGTTAATATGGTTCTGGTCATATAATGAACTTTAGGGTTCCGAAACCTTAATTTGGTTTCTGCCAAAACAGATGTACGTTTTGAAACTTCCCTGTAACATCCTGACTTTTTTATAAAAATGGGATTTTTTTTGCTTATCTAAGGGTTTATTTTTGTATCTGGAGCATGCGCTTTCTGATCATACGACTTTCAGTATTTCGAAGAAATTTAATTTTTGCATAGTTGGCGGAGGCGATATTTGTCTCCTTCTGAGGCAATGATGTGGCGGAGGATTCCCTATTATTGGGCTCCCATCACTCCCTGCATTTCTTTGTTTCGATCATATTACTTTTTTCGTACATATCTCCGTATGATAGTTTCGCACCTTATGCTCCGGATAGAAAATTTCGAGAAAAAAGGCTATTTTTTGCACCTTTTCTTTTGTGACAGCGGTTGTCAAAAGGATTGTTTGGTAATACATTGTTCCGAATAAGTAACTTTTTTTTTCTTTTTTTGAAAAATAATCGTAGAAGTATCTGTAATTTTCTTTGAGAAATGTGAGAGAACATATCTTTTTTCGTGCTTGTATTCTGGCGGTCCTGCTTTTGCAGATTCATGCGGTGGTTGAGTGTTTGATTATCTATATGCTTCGTACCTGCTTTTTCTTATAATGATGATTGTAAGAGGGTTAGTAACACGAGATGATGGATCAGTACAAAGTGTAATTTTCCACCGAAATATTTATTTATATGCTGACTCCTCATACTACGGGTTTTCTCATGCGCTCTTTTTCAGCGGATGTTAGTTTACTCATCTCCGAGTTTGGTTAACTTCGGAGGAAACATGCAACCTAAGTGTGAATATGCAGAACTTAAATATGACATGTTGTTTTAATGTAAATCTATTCATCTCCGAGTTTGAATATTAACTGCGGAGGAAACATGCAGCCTAGATGCGAATATGCAGAGCTTAAATATGGCATGTTATTTTAATGTAAATCTATTCATCTCCGAGTTTGAAGGTTAACCGCGGAGGAAACATGCGACCTAAATGTGAATATGCTGAGCTTTTAAATATGACATATTTATCATGCTATTCTACGAATTTGGAAAGAAATTTTGCGTAACATGGGTTCTGATATGCTTATCATGAGTGAGTAGCTCCTTTATTTCTTTGAACTGTGCTGCTAATATTTTCGTTTTCGACGCCTGCGTTGCTACTAAGCTTGTTAACTCCATTACCCGATCGTAATTTCCCCAATTTTGATTTCTGCTTTGCTGCCTTGCTGACTATTTCCACCAGGTGCTGGCTTTCTGTGCCGTCTGTGCCTTCTCTGCTATTGGATTAGGTTGCTGCTATCTGCTGGCTCCGCTTTTGTTAATTTATTTGTTGCGGTAGAGTTCATCTGTCTTTTCTGCTCCGCTAACTACTTCCTCAGATACCTTCTTTGGGTTTTGATTTGATGAGGGGTGATGTTATGATGTGAGCTACTGGATTTTCATGAAGCTTAAGCAAACCGAAATGGTTCCTACTTCATGGAACATCACTCACTGGCTTCTATAAAATTCTTCCCACGGTTTTCAGCGTAGCTTCAAACGTGCAGTTTGAATTTCCTAATTTCGTGATTTTCTTGGTGAGGGTTTTGGGTGGGGTGATTCTCTGAATATTCCAATACATAACCAAACTTGGTCCGCAAGAGAATGCTATAATTTAGCAGATCTACGTACCTTTTCTCATCCGCGGACGACTACCGCGCTAAAAGGAAAATGGGCATTATTTACTGAAAATGACTCGATAGTTTTGAAAAATCTTTTATTTCTCTTTCTAGGTAAACTTTTTTGTGATCTGTGGTTGAGTTTTTAATGAGTGTATATATGAGAAGAGAAATCAGCACAACTTCGTTCATCGTGATCAGGTCGGGTTGGTCGGAAAAATAAGAAAAGGTGGTCAAATCTTGTATAGTGAGAACAATTTATATGAAAGCAGTAAATGTGCAGTTATGTAAATATGGACAAGTTCTTGTATGGGTATGCAGAAAGGGATGTGTATATCTGAGGAGAGAACTCAATACATCGATTTCACAAGATCTTGAAATAAAGCAGTAAAGGAAGTAAAGAACTGAAATATAAACTATTAGGACTCGACGAAAAGCGAAAAACGACTGAGAAAAAACGACTAATTCCCGATTGCATAAGGTAAGTCAATTCCCCTTGGTTGGCGCCAAAATGTAGCTGCTAGAATTTTACTAGGCTCAACTACCCTACTCATATGCACTAGAAGGATACTAGTCCCCAATGGAGGTTCCGCACAAGGCAAACAACTCCAATATGGTACAACGGACTAGCCTACAAGAGACTCCAAAGGAGATGTAAAGAGAGAGAGAGAGAGAAGCTATGGTATCAGAGTGGTTTCATCTATTATGTGTGTCCCCTTCCTCAAGGGAAGTAATCTTACATTTATTGGGATCACTGGTGGGACATACCCCCAGTGATCCCATACTACTAAGTCGGTTATATATTCTTACGACTATGGCGGTTATAGGGGTTATACTTGGGCTTTCCCCGCCGGGATGCATAGGACCATTTGTCTTACGGTTACATGGATGTTCCGTGGGTGGGGTCCGCTAATCCTGCTACGGCTTACATCTTCTACTGGTGCGCTTAAGGTGTTGCGCTGGTCTTTAGGGTACATATGAAATATGGCACCCACAAAAATGAAAGAGAATGAAGAAGAACATATTTGGAGTAATAAAAATCATAGCCAAATTGAATTTAACTTTTAGATTGGTAAATAGGAAGAAATAGAATTGCAAAGTAAATTCATTTCAGAAAATGTGACAGAGGTGGGAAATAAGAAATTTGTAAATGGTGAATAGGGAAAACCTTTCAAAAATAAATTTGTTTTGGCTCATTTCAGTTGAAACTATGATTTCAGGGCACTAATCGAATCATGTGATAAAGAAGATATTGATATAAGTGTCATATTTATGGTCACGTTGACATTCACAACTTTAAAACAAATTTATATCACAAGACGAACATTGGGGCACTCACATCCTCGAATGCCTGGAGCTGTGGTACTTCTGAGATTTTCATCGAGACTCGGATGTCGAGTCACATTTTAAGAGGAAATCCGTGAGGATGCGTCTTTGTTGACTCTCCACCATGTACTATTGAGCAATCTAGTTCTGATATCGAGGAATTCGAGGCGATGTCGATATGAAGCATATTAATGGGTTTACATGCTGGTGGGGTCACCGGTACTGCACCATGATATCATCCTCTCCACCGTGAGTTATAAGAGAGAACTCATAGAGAGTACATTCAGCTCATAGAATAGGTTGCATCCCGAGCTATAGAGATGTGCCTGAGTAGGCGATTGCCTTTTAGTAAGGCGTAGTTAGAGAGTAGTTATACGATTTTGTCCCTTCTCCATTTTTTACCATCTACAATATGAAATATGGCACCCACAAAAATGAAAGAGAATGAAGAAGAACATATTTAGAGTAATAAAAATCATAGTCAAATTGAATTTAACTTTTTGATTGGTAAATAGGAAGACATAGAATTGCAAAGAAAATTCATTTCAGAAAATGTGACAGAGGTGGGAAATAGGAAATTTGTAAATGGTGAATAGGGAAAACGTTTCAAAAATAAATTTGTTTTGGCTCATTTTAGTTGAAATGATGATTTCAGGTCACTAATCAAATCATGCGATAAAGAAGATATTGATATAAGTGTCATATTTATGGTCACGTTGACATTCACAACTTTAAAACAAATTTATATCATAAGACGAACATTGGGGCACTCACATGTATTTTAGGTCACGGTGTTGATTTTGGGTAATGTGACATATTTTGGTGTCACAGACTCACATGTTATTGGACTACTATGCATGTACAATGCACAATGTACCTGACCTATCTTTAAGTTAGAACCGTGATTTTTGGCCTTGCTAAAAAAAATTCGGCCTTGGACTACGTGACAAAATAGCATGAAAAGACCTAGTTACCCTTTGTCATTTATTTACTAATTTGCCATTGCCCTAAATAAAAGCTTAACCCTAAACCTATTGTCTCTAATTCTTTTTCTTCACCAGCAGCAACGACAGCAGATTTCTTCTGCTTCTCTTCTTCTTCTTCCTCTTCTGCAATTCGAGACAATCAACGTAATTGATCATCAATCTCATTCAAAAACTCTCACAAAAACATATTACCAGTTCCAATTTCATTGAAAACTCCATTGAATCGATCGAAAATTGATCAATCAGGAAATCGAAAATTGAAACATGAAAAATCCAAAAAAATTAGGAAGAGCAGAGTTGTTCATCAATTGGGAAAACAGAGTTGTGTTTCAGATTTCGTGATAAAAAAGATGAATCGCGGGTCCGGGTAAACCAGAGACCGATCCATCAACGAAGCCGAGTCAATTGGTGAACCAACTCAATCATCTCAGAAGTCAGAGCAGCAGATTAACCACCCAACCACTATCTTCTATTTTGGATTCTCATAATCGTATTTCACAGAATCAATCTTCCAACCCAAAAAATATATACACAATTTCTCGCTGGTTAATGCTTGCAACTCTCATCAATTTGATGCTCGGTGTTCTTGAAATTCTTAATCTCCCTTTACTACCGAATTAAAATCCCAGTAACAAAAATACTCAATTGCCGCTGTTGATAAACAGGTGAGAAAAGTTTAATGAAGTGTTGTTTGATGACGTTGATGATGTTAAAGTTATTAGAGAAAACCAATTGAACAGATAAATGGCATTTCGGCCTAGACAGAATTTTTGATCTTAAGCCGAAACAATTTCGGCTTGGAGAAATTCAAATTTGTCTAGGTCGAAACTAGCAACATAGCTGCCATTTTCAAATAGTATTTTTGGCCCAGAGAAACATATGAGCCGAAACAATTTCGGCTTATATATAAGTTTAAGATTATGAGCCGAAACTGTTTCGGCTTATATAGAAGTTTAAAATTATAAGCCAAAAAATAACATTATGATAACCCAGAGAGAGTTTCGGCCTGGACAGAATTTTAGATCTTAAGCCGAAACAATTTCGGCTTGGAAAAATTCAAATTTGTCTAGGCCGAAACTAGCAACATAGCTACCATTTTCAAATAGTATTTTCGGCCCAGAGAAACATATTATCGTCTAGGCCGAAAATGCTTCTGTGTAGCTCATGATTTTTCCCCTTCTTCTCCCCCCAAAACCCAAGAAATTTCTCACCCAAAAACAAAAAAATCTATAAGCCGAAATCATTAGTGATAATCATTATCATTAGTGTTAATCATAAAAATTAGTGTTAATCAATCCAAGGGTAGATTAGCATTTTTGAAAAAAATAATGACCAAAATGTCCCCGTTTTGTCTTGTAGTCCAAGGCCGAATTTTTTTTGTATAGGCCAAAAAACACCGTTCTTAAGTTATAAGATCACCAGTATGACATCTCTAAATTGTTATTGTTAAAATTACATCTGTTTCTTTCATGGGATTTTCCTTCTGTGTCAGTATCCTAGCTCCGTCACTCCTGGTAAACCAATTTTCCTATAAAAGAAAGTTAAGAAACACATGTTTAGGAATATCAGGAGACTGAAAAACAATAATCACCAAAAGAAAGAGTCAAAGTAGTATCAATGTTTATTTGTGGGGGTAAAAAATTAATGGTAAACCAGTTTTCTAGAGTAACCAAATAACTACCAACAAAAATATCAAAAATAGATTGATAAGATAAGAAATGAGAAACGTAGTAGATTTTAGACAGACAAACGACAACAAGAACAAGAAAGGAGAGACATAGAAAGGGAGGGCAGAAATTTTGAGCTTCTCCTCTCTTTCTTTCTGTTTATTTTTTTCTCCATTTCTCCTTTCAAGTTATACCATATTTCATTTTTGACAAATATATAATTTCTCAACAAAATTTTCTTTCTAATATTAATTTGATCACAATAAAGTATAGATTGATCCCACTTTTGCATTTTAAAGGCAAATTTTTGTTTCTTTACATGCATTTTTCTCCGGTCGGACGTCAACATGAGTAGGGCTCGTTCTGCATTTTCGTCACCAGAGTCATCCCCTCCGGTATCACCAAATACTAAGATTGATAATGCAGATAATTCATCAACTTTACAAGGTAATAATATTCTTATTAATTACGCTGCTTCCATAAGTTTCTTTAGCATAATTGGTAGCTGATATGTTATTGTTTGGTTTGTTAATCGCGCATTACAGGTTTGGCAGCAAGTGTCAAGCTATTACTAAAATTAATAGAAGACCATAACGAGGCATGTACCAAAGATTATGACGGCCGTAAAATGCGAAGAGTTGCTAGTATGATTACCATTGTAGATGAAGTTAAATCACGGATTCAAAAATCACAAGCTTTCGTTAAGAGAAGAGAAATCTCGTTGCGAAGGTGCAACACAGAACTAAGGGCTCATCAACATAATCCACATCTACCAAAAGATCCTAAGAAGCTACTACCACATCATCATGAGTCGAGCCTTTCATGCCCCAGTAGTCCTACTGATGAGAAAGAAATACTACGAATGGAGCTAAGTGCAAGCTTAGCGGCACGAAAGAGCCTCGAGAAAATGTTCTCAAGCTTAGGAAAGGAGAAGGAGATAATGGCATCAGAACTCGCACGAAAGGTCCATGAGTTAAATGGGATTGAAGAGCATCTAAATGATCTTAAAGCTCAGAATAAGTTATTGCTGGCCAAAGTACAAACTTGTGCGGCTGAGCATAAATGTATGAACCAATCTAATTTAGGTTTGGGGACTTCATCTGCTGATCAAGAAGATAATGTAGCTTTAGAAGAGCGTAACAAAGCCCTTTCGGCGCATCTTCTCAAGTCGCTGGGAGGTTATAGATTGTTAAAGAGGAGATTAAAGAATGCACAAGAAGAAAAAGAAGGGATTATTGAAAAGATGCTAGAGATGGATGAACAAGCTAAAATTGGGCTCCACCGAATTGCTGAGCTCCGCAAACGCATTTCTGAGAACGAAGAACAACGAACACTAGTACTCGGCCTAGATGAGGAATTATCTGCGCTGGAGGATGTATTCCGAGGCTTTGAGAAATTTATGTTCGTCAAGGATAGGCAAGATAGATCTAGCACTAGTCATGATCAATTATATGATTAGATTAGCTTAATTACAACGGGATTAATAGTCTTCAATCGGTCCTCCTAATTTTGTCTAGAAATAGGATCATCAGTGAGTTTTGTATTCCACCTTCGTGGTTTACGTGGAGAGAAGAGAACACAATCTTGTTGTTGATTGTTTGTGTTGCGAGATTATATATTTCCTTACTAATAAATGATAAAAGTGTACAATTTTGCGCCCCAATCTTGCAGATTGGTTACACTTTTTTGGACATGAGTATTGCACAATTTGCACTTCTTGACTTCTTGTGGTTGATGATTTATTTCTGTTTTACTTTTGCACCTATCCGCCATATATGTTGTAGGCTGCACATGTTTTCTGTGCAAGTTGAATGCTTCTTCCAGGGTCCTTGGCACGGTTTCCGTATCTGACAGAAGATAATTTCATTTGTAGAAACTATAGTGGGATCTTGTATAAATGTTAGGACCTTCAGACGTCACTACTATTTATAAGAGGTTCACATCTACTAGGGATGCTTGTTCATGTGGAGAAAATCACATACCTCCGTCCCACATTAATTGAGCTACTTCATTTTTCCTATTCTAGTAATTTAGTTAATCTTTACAAAATTCTGATTTTGAACTTTTACCCCAGCATACTAAACCAAAGGTTTTATTGAGTCGACTCAATAAGTCCTAATTGGTGAGTCAACGATTATTTTCAACTTTTTTAAAATTCTAAATTTGAGTCGATGAAAGCGTACGTTCCTCCCATTATATGAAAGGGGCGGTAGTTCCATAACCACCTTAATCTCATGGTTGGTAATAGAAACACTAGGGCTTCACACTCAAAACCAATTGGCAATGAGTGGAGTGACCCTCATGCTTATATTGAGGATCCTAGTTAGGGGTCTTAGCAATGTGGGACTAAGATGTGACTAAGATGGGATCAAGACCTTCCTTGTCTCCACTTAGATCTACACTTAGATCTCCACTATGCCCCCTCCACATGTAGGGCTCTTGAGGCCTCTACAATGTGGACTAATATGGTTGCCCTTGCCTT